>PVJC01003234.1:0-72254 GCA_004026665.1 Murina feae
CCCCCCCAACCCTCTGGAGCCTTCCAGCTGTAGTTTGACAGTCTGTTCAATGCTGTTCTGCCTCTGTATCTGTTTATGTTCATCAATTTATAATGATCTTTATTATCCATAAATAAATGAGATCATGTGGTATTTTTCTTTCATTGACTGGCTTATTTAACTTAGCATAATGCTCTCCAGTTCCATCTATGCTGCTGCAAATTCTCACACCTGTCAGAATGGCTATCATCAACAAATCAACAAATGACAAGTGCTGGAGAGGATGTGGAGAAAAAGGAACTCTCCTGCACTGCTGGTGGGAATTCAGATTGGTGCAGCCACTATGGAAGACAGTATGGAGTTTCCTCAAAAAATTAAAAATGGAACTCCCATTTGACCCTGCGATCCCACTTCTGGGAATATACCCCAAGAAACCGGAAACACCAATCAGAAAGGATATAAGTACCCCTATGTTCATAGCAGCACAATTTACCATAGCTAAGATTTGGAAACAGCCTAAGTGCCCATCAGCAGATGAATGGATTAGAAAGCTGGGGGAACTCTTTTTATGGCAATGATGGAAGCACAAAGGGACAAAGCCAACCACACAAACATATCTCCAGCCTGAGCCTTGTACTTGCTGGCATTCTATTGACCAAGGCAAGATCTGAGGCCAAGCCCAAGGTCTGGGGCTGGGAAGTGCAGGCCACCTCTCCATGCACCAGGAGACCAGGTGGGGGTGGTAGGTTGGGACATAGGAGGCCACTTTAACGGAGTGAAGAGTTGGGGCTCATACTACAATCTGCCGGAGCCTGGGACCGGACTCCTGGCCTCTGCGCTCTTGCAGGTCTGCATGTTCAAATATACCTGCCACCTCTGAGCCAAGAGGAGGGGAGTCACTGTGTTCCAGGCACAGGGTGTGACTTGAAACAAACACAGCGTTCTGAGCCACTGCTCACCTACCACATGCCCAGGCCTAGGCAGTGAGAGGTTTAGAGGCCATCATGGGGAGACAGGGGCTCTGCAAAGTCATCTGTCGTGTTAGACCCCTGGGGAGAAAAGCAGCCCCAAGTCAGAGAAATGAAGGCTGGACTGGTGACCAGAGGCCATCAAAGAGAGAAAGGCCCAGGAGAGGCTTGCGGGGCTCACGAGACCATGACACCGAGATCCAATGCACTGCTGAGTTCATGTCCTAGGAAAGGACGGCTTTCCCCTACTCCACTTGCCTTGGGGACAGAAGACAGGACAGCAGAGAGGGATGTGGCACTGGGGTGGCATCTGCACAGCTAGACGGCTCCCAGGCAGCGTCATGGAGTTTCGTAATGGGTAGTCTTGTCTCTTTTTTTTTTCTTTTTTGACAATTTTGAAGGAAATTGGGTACTTAAGAAGCCTTTGGACATGTAAATTAACTCCCACCAGCAGACTCAGTGTAGCCACTGTAGCATTAGCATCCAATTATAAGAGGAGAGATGGAGCAATAACTCACATTTTGACCAGAATGTCAAATGCTTAAACAAATTAGAGGTACACACAGAAGCTGTATGTTCTGTCTGTGGAGAATTTCTGAGTGTAATCAGCAGAGCATCAGGCCCCCTTGGCAATGCTAACAGCACAGGCAGAGTGGGACCCTATTGCTAGAGGAAAGCTTCTTTCAAAATATCGTGGCACCCAGGCAAGGACTGGGCAGTGGGGTCCAGGGCTCAGGGTAACTGGGAAAATTCCTCCAGCTGTCAGAAGCACACCCAGGCCCCAGGCCCCCAGGCTAAGGGTTCCCGTTGATCAGAGTGCAGAAGTATGAAGGCCCAGGCCCCAGGCTGAAATCCTGTGTGGACCCTTTGCTGTATTCTCAGTTTCTCCTTGTTTTCCTATCCCAGACCATTGTTTTGTAAACTCATGTCCTTGGTGATGGGGCTGGACAGGTGAAGGGTAGAGATGATGGTTCTATTTACAATAGTTCAAAACCGGAAGAAATTACGCTATACGAAGGAAGCTTACGTTGGTGGCAAAAGGATAAAGCAAATCAGTGCGACTCCCAGAAAGGCAATGATGGGGAAAGAGAGGTGGGGAAGGGGATGGGCAGGCAGGGTCTTCATGATGGTACTGGGGAATGAGAAATGACAACGCAGAGGATGCGCAGTAACAGGAACACTGGCCGAACTCTGGGGCCCCCTGACTTGCAGGCCCTATTTGAACTCTGAGGCCCTTCTCCCCGGGCCTCCTGGAAGTGATCCTGGATAGAACAAGGCTGCGACATTATTTTTCCCAATCAGGACATGAAGGTTCAGCGCTTGAGAATGACAGATCCGGTTATACAGCAATACACGATAAGAGACATTCATCCGGACCCTTTTGTCCATTTGAGATTAAATTAAAAAGAATCACGATGCCTATCTTTTCACTCGAAGATCTCAGAAATATTTCATAAACATGAATTTATTAGTTGACCCAAAGAAAGCGTCTCCCCTTGACCCAGGAAGCTGAGCAGAGAATAGGTGTTCTCACATCCACCCGATAGGTTCTTCTTAGGTTCTTACATAACATAAAATTTACCATCTTACCCAAGTTTCAGTGCTCGGTGGCGTTCGCACTGTGCTGCAGCCATCACACCATCGTCTCCAGAACTCTTCATCTTCCCCCACTGAAACCCCCTGCCTATTAAACACTAACCCCACTCCTTTCCCCAGCCCCTGGCAACCATTCTTCCCGTCTTCAGGAATTTGATGACTCTAGATACCTCCTGCAAGTACAATCATACCATATTTGTGTTTCTGTTACAGCCTTATTTCATTTAGCTTACTGTCCTCAAGGTTTATCCCTGTTGAAGCCTGTGTTAGAATGTCCTTCCTTTTTTAAGGCTGGAGATACTCCATTGTATGTATCTACCACATTGTGCTTATCCATTCACCTGTCAGTGGACATTTGGGTTGCTTCTCTTTTGGCTGTTGTGCTGCGGTGAGCACTGGTGTGCAAGTGTCTATTCAAGTCCCTGCTTCCAATTCTTTTGGGTGTGTAACTGAGAGGTGGAATCACTAGGTCTTATGGTGATTCTATGTTTAATTTTTTGAGGATGCGCCATACTATCTAATACATTTTCGCACAAAGCCATATCGAGGTGACTATATGCCGACCCTTAACTCCTCCAACCCAGGAGCTCCCTTCTCCTCAGCACAGTGGAGGCCACAGGAAAGTTCTGAGAGGTGCTGAGGCTCCCGTCCTAGAAGCAGCGAAGGAGCCATTGCAGCCACATTAGTCAATTCTTCTCCTGGAGTCCATGGCCAGGGGGCAGACCTCAGTCTTTTGTGGTCTCTGAGACCATCCATCTCGAGGACAGCTCAGTCGCATGGCCATCTGATTTGTTCTTCAGGCAGAAGCCTCCCTCCATGACTTTCTTTTCTCGCCTCTTCCTGTGGTTTGAATTCCCTCACTCAGTTAATTAGCATGCCTGGCATTGTAGCTTAGGACTTTAATCTGCGTGGGGTGGTTTTAATTAATCGTGGGTGTCTGCATCTGGAGTGGTTTGTGTTCCAGGGTCAGGAGAGGAGCCAGAGATGGGGGATGGAGAGGAGGCTTTGCGTGGTGTTCAGTGTGGGTAGAGAATCTGGGCATCTGGGGAGAGAGAAATGCAGTGACAAGATGGCTCGGGAGCCACCTGGCCACCTGTGAAGCTTAGGAGCAATGCGCGGCCAGTAACCAGAACCATCAGGGTACAGAACTGCACCAAGATGGGTGGTGGACAAAATCTAGTTTTCAAAAGTGTCAGGAAATTTTCTGCTGGTTTTCAGAATTACCTGTGGAGTGGGGAGTGAGACAATGCAACAATGAAAACGTGACTCTGGAGATTTCCCTGGGCCTAGCCTTCTTCAGGAAAGTCCAGGATAGGTGAGGGGCTGGCATCTAGTTCTCAAATAACAGTGACCTTTCTAGTTGGTCTTTCAGAACTCTGTTGGCTCCCCCAACTTTAGCATCCATTCATCCATGCTTTAAAAAAATGAAAAAAACCTCACTAGAGTTCAGCAGAGTAATAAAAAACGGCCGAAAACATAGACAGAAAGATCCTAAAAGTAAAGGTTAAAGAAAGTTACGTTTCATTAAAACTGCCCAGGACTTATGTCCCTGTCCCACAGGGATCCACCTAGATGGGAAGCAAAGAATGATGCTTTACTGTTACAGTAGCCAATAAAAGCACTTAAATAAGCCCAGGAAGCGGGGATAACCCCAGAGTTTCATCCTAAAGATGAAGCGATGGACAACATAGGGGCAGACACCACAGTTCAAGGAGGAAATGATATGTTCAAGATATAAAAGAAGAAAACTTTTTCCATACCTACTCAACTCCTGACCAAATTCATGAGGCCTAGGAAGACTGTCAGAACAGTCTTTTGTGATGTGGGAGAGAGGTCAGGTGGCAGTGTAATGCAGAATGGGTATTCATGACACAGATAACAGCAATAATCACTAGTAACATGCTTGATCCGGCATAAAACTTCATACCTGTTGGGTCACCTGTGCTTTGCAAAACTCTATGAATAAAGGGGGGAATTTTATCTCCACGTTTAAAGATGAGAAAAAATTGAGATTCAGAGACAACAGGATCTCATTGCCAGACTAGGGGGAAGCCAGAATTTGAACCACTCTTTCCAACCAAGCGAAAATGACTCTTGCTCAAAATCCAGAGAGAAAGGACTTTACAATTTCAGATATTGACAGTATTAAACACCAGTTGCAAGATATTTTTAGAAACCTGAATGCAAAGGCTTTGAGAATGTCAGGTTGGCCAAGCAGCTGGCTCTTTGTATCGCATACCCCGGAACCCCATGGCACAGTCATCCAAGACAAATTATAGAACAAGTTCGTGGGAGAAACTAGGGAGGATATTAATTAAGTTTAGACCAAGAAAATGCTTTCAATTGAACAAGTCATGATTTTCTCTTTAAGGCCGTTCAAAAATAAATAAATAAAAATGGAGTGCTAGACAAGCAGCTGGAACAGATGAAAATATTATTATGTACTTATGTTACCAACTTTCACCATCTATGGCCCCTTTTATTACCTTTTTCCCCTCCAGGCATCATGTTTTGAAAGATTTTTGCCTACTAAACAAAGTGAATTTATTAAGTAATAATATATTTCCTATTCTTAATATGGCACATACATCATTGGGTTCACATACAAACAGAAAACAGCAACAATTCAATTTCCATTAGGCTTTTGGAAATATTGAAAATAGCTTGTGGACCTCATTACCATTCACAAATTCCTAGGAGTCCAGGTACTTTGGGCTGGAAACCATTATTATTTATATGCTTCTATGACCAGCAGGTAGATGCCCTTCTAAGAGGTATGGGAAGAAAGTAAGGGGGCAACGGGAAGAGGGTGAGTTCCTGGCTGTGTGTAGAGTCAGTGGGGTAATTTGTAAGAAACTGATTGTCAGGATTAATTACATAAATGGCAAGGGTGTCTGTAGGTAGAGCCGAGGCATGGCTCATGCTGATCACATAAGTGGTAATGAAAGGAAAGATAAAATCCCCCAATGTGCAAAATCGACATCTGAGAATGTGGAGAAAGGGCCCCCAAGGCCAAGGGCAAAGCAATAAGAATGGAAACAGGAAACTAAAAGGTAACTTGGAAGAAGTGAAAACGCAGCGTGGTCATTAAGAATGCTCAGTGTGTACTTGGGAGAAATAAAACAAAACAGAAGGTATATAAAGGGGAAAGGAAAATGGGGGGAGAAAGGAAAACGAGATCATGTGGGATTTAGAATTCATTATTCATTAAATCCCAAAGGGAGTTCCGAGCCCGGGCAGGCTCTCGTGCCAGTTTGCTGTGCATGAGTTACAAGTGGCCCCTGGCAAGCGGGACATACTCTTGCGGAGGCAGATGCCCTGCGAGGCAGCAGGGAGAACACAGCCTCCGCCTTTGCTCGGCACCCATGGAGGTATGGTCAGGTCAGCAGAGTTTACTGCTCATGGCCTGTTGTCTGATGGCGAGAAATTTTAAAAGATGACCACATCACAAACCCTTAGTTTAAGCTGAAAGATTAGGTAAGAAATCATTGAGATAAAAACATATCCTAAATGGAAAAGAATGATTAAAAAAAAAGTTTTGTAAAGAAGAAAGACAAAATGGAGAATAAAGGCCAAGGCTGTATAGGAAAAAAAAAAAATTAATTCAATTTACTCCTGTGGATTGGTGTTACGTGCCTTCCATGTATCGGGCCCTGAGAAGTCATGTCAAAGGGATCCTGGCAAAGCTCCATCGGAGGACAAAGAAAGGAAACCGATCCCTGGGAGCACGCTGGAAATGGAGGCCTTTGGGCTCAGCAGCCGTGTCACCGGGAACGTTTACATTAACGAGCGGCTGGTGGAAGTGAATGCGAAGTTTTGGAATTGGAGAGGAAGCCTCTAATCACGAGAAGGTGTGGGTACGAGGAGAAAGAGCAGCAGCTGCTCTTTAAAAGCACCAAAGTGAAAACTGGAAAATTCTCAGCGCCAGTTGGCCAACATTATGAGAAAAAGAGAGTAGGCAGGTAATAGTTACAGAGCGAGTTTATGGCACCTTGTTAAAAGGCATGGAGAGCCCGGCTGGTGTGGCTCAGTGGTTGAGCGTAGACCTATGAACCAGGAGGTCACAGTTCGATTCCCGATCCGGGCACATGCCCAGCTGGGGGCTCTATCCTCAGTGTAAGGTGTGCAGGAGGCAGCCGATCAATGATTTTCTCTCATCATTGATGTTTCCATCTTTCCCTCTCCCTTCCTCTCTGAAATCAGTAAAAATCTTTAAAAAAAAAAAAAAAAAAAAAAAGGCATGGAGAAAGAGAAAGTGAAGGTCTTGATGGTGGGTTCAAGATCCCCCGGAACCACAAAAATTATGAAGGAGGAAGGTGAGAAGAAGGCAAAATACTTTGTGGCAAAAGAGATACAAGACTGGAGAAAGAATAAACATTTGCGTTCATGACATTGATAAGAAATAAATATATGATGAACTGGATGTTTGTGGAGATATTTTGGGGTTTCGGTGGTAAGGAAATGTAAATGTAAACGATATATCATATGACAATTTATTCTGACCTGTATGCAGTCGATTCGCAGAGATTTCTAAGAAAGTTACAGGTGGCCATCTCCCTTGGGCACTTACGTGGCCACCTGCTCAAATATGGTCGCGCAAGGTCCCTTTCGGTTCTGGGGCTCTGGACCGTCATGCTCCCACACGCTTTCAGGGGATACACCTGGTAGACTGCATCCTCTTTCTGGGGGACGACTGAATGTCCTGCAAAACCTTGACCACTCTCTCGCTTGTTGTCCTGCCCCAGCTCACCAGAGTGCCTGTGGAGTCCTGTGGTCAGTATCGGAGCTGCAGTGAGTGCCTTGGCTCGGGTGATCCCCACTGCGGCTGGTGTGTGCTCCACAACACGTGAGTACCGCCCGCAGCTTCCCTTCCTCCCGCCTCTACTCCCCCCAGCACGTCTCTTGCTTGTCTTCTCTGTCACCACTCCTTCCTTTCCATCTCCTCTCCCTGTTTTTGCTGATTCTTTGTTCCTTGTATCATTCGAGAATTTTATCCTCCTTCTCTTGTTCTGATTTCACTTTAAATTGCCAAATTCCCGTAAGACCTATAGAAATGGCAGTGTGGGAGTGATGACGGGTCAGGCTATGGAATCAAGCTGGGGGGCTGGACAGAGGTTCGGATATTTCTGACCATGACCTGACTCTAGGTTGACATTCTAGGACTAAGTGGCAGGGAAAAGGCATTGGGCCTTTCCCTCGAGGCTCACAGGAGCCATTCAGTCATGCACTAGATCCACACTGTCCATGTGATGATTCATATCACCTCACAGATTCTTTGATACCCACCCCCTGAATCATCTTCTGGTGCTTGAGACTCTTCTGGTTCAGCCCAAGTGTGTTGTTCCCTCTGTTGTCAGCACTCAGCTGGCCGCCAGAGCACCTGAGCCTGGGGTTACAGTGAAGCCCTGTCCCAAGGCTGGGCCCTCTGCCCTTATACATCTTTTGTGCTGATTCCATTTTATTCTGTAAAAGCCGGAAGAGGGCAAAGGGAAACCTGGTTCATGAAATGAGTATGGGATGCAGGGTACCGACAACCAACCCAGACAGGTGGGGAGGTTGAAGGCGTTTCTTCTGGGATCCGAAGACCCTTGGCATCGCTGACTGGAGAAGCCAACAATAGGTGGACCCCGCTCTGATGGAGTCAGGTCCCAGTCAAACTTTGCTGCTGGAACCCCGTGCTTCTAGTCAGCACTTAAAACCTGATGCTCTGTGAGTTGGACATAAGTGTCATAAGCTAAGGAAAAGGACTTTGGTCTTCCTGCTTCATTAGTCACACTTGGTCATTTTCAACTTTATGAACATTGGGACAGGATCCTGCCACCACTCAGGAGTTCCTCTGAAAGTTGGAAACACCCCCCTAAATTCTAGCACATCCTCTCCAAGGACACAGGCACACTCATCGCTGTGTGACAGTCTTGGGCATAATGAGTCTTTGAGCTCTTTAAGAGAAGCTCTGAAATCCCTTAGGTGTGGTGTGGTGGGAAAAATGGAGACAACTGACAGGCACTGGAATACGCATAACTCAGAGCTGATCAGAACCTGATGCTGAAGTGTTTAGAGTTTATAGTAACCGGGAGCAGTGCAGCCTGGGAGTGGCTCATGGCAGAGAGTGGAAGAGATGCACTGAGAATTCAGATCAGCTCTGACAACCCAAGGGAATGCCTAGATCTGTGGTCGCCAACCAGCGGTCCACAGGCCACTGGTGCTCCGTGAGGTCTGAAAGGTTGGCGACCGCTGGTCTAGATGATACTTTGTAAGGCAGAAGGGAGGTCATTTTCTTTGTCCCACACAGTGAGGCCTCTCAGAAAGGGACCGGGCTCCAGGCCCACTGCTTCCTCGGGACTATAGGCCAGCTGGCCTTCTTCTTGGCCGAGGCTGGCTCAGCTGCTGCTGGCACAGGCACTCACATCTGGCACTGTTCAAGGGCAATCAGAAGAGCTGGCCCCTCTCTGACACCCTATGCCTATGGGACCCAAACGCAAGTCTCCGTGTCAGCTTTGATCCTGCCCGTTGACATGGCCTGTCCCACATGGCACTGAGCTGCCTACCACCCATCCCTCATCCCCTGACCTGACTTTAAACAGGAACAAGGGGAGGAGATACCAGAAACTACTTCCTGCATGGCCTCACCTTCCCCATTAGTAACATAATACTTGCCTCCTGTCAAGTGATAGGAAACAGGTGGACTGGGGACAAGGTGAAGTCCGGACAGTTCATGAATGAGGCCATCAGCCCGCGCTGGGAAGCCAGCATGACTGCTGTTATCGCGGCTTCAAGAAAACAGCCATGGGCAGGGACTTTGGGCATCTTCCACCAAGTCCGAAGTCCATCCCCCTATGCCGACCCCACCCCAGCTGTGCAGCCCCTGGGGCAGCGTCCCAGCTCCTCATCTGTGGATTGGAGATGATGATTCCAGACCTACCCACCTCCCTGAGTCTTAGGAGAATCTGATGAGATCATGTGGGTGGAAGGGCACTGGAAACTGTGGAGAGTGTGACATGCAAGGTGTGAGGGTGGGATAGGAATCTTGACATAGTTGGGGAAGAACGAGGAGCTCCTGGGGGCCCTGCCTCTTATGACCTTGGTTGACCCCCATTGTTTGTCCAGATGGCTCTGCTTTAATTGTGTCCTTCCCTCCCCAGCGGTTTCCCAGCCTCCAACTGCCTTCCTCTGGTGATAGATGCTCCTGCTGCCTTCCTCTTGCCTCGCTTAACCTGGCGGCATGTCTTACCCAGGTGTACATCAGTACAGTCCTTGTGGAGCACAGGCGCCCAGAAGGCAGAGGCTAGGCAGTGCTTTTTCCATGCCTGCCACTCAGCGCTGCTGCAGGGGTGCCCTCCCCACCCAAATGGCACTGTGGGAACAACTTTGCGAAAGTCGTGCTGGACACTGGAGGGAGGACTGTCATAGAGATCAGTGCAATGTAGCCTCACTTTTTGCAGACATGCTATGGGGCTTTGGATAAGAATAGCTGATTCTCACAGCTCCTGGTATTCTATAAAGTCACCTCGAATACCCAATCCCTGAACACTGAACCATCATCGCTCCTAGAAGAAACACAGAGCTAGGTTCCTACGAGCCTCCGGTCAGTCCCAGCATTTTTGTCAGCCCATCCGTACATAACCATGTTTTATGTATGTTTCTGTTTAAAGACACCTCATTTCATATACATTGTTTCATTAACCTTGAACTCACAGCCAACAGCACCTTAGTCTGGGCCTGATGGAAGCGTTTATTTTCTCCAAGACACATCCCAGCCTTCTCCCATTTAGGACCACTGGGCAGCCCTTCCCCATGATGCTTGGGGGCCATTTTAAACAGCAGAATCACCACGAAAAGGCACAAAAATGTGAAAGGCATGACACTAAATAGGCCACAAAAAAAGACATTCATAGAGACAGCTGAAACAAGAGGGCAGCAATATGGCCTTGTTGGGCCTGTGCTGGGGGCATCTGCTTGTGGCCACTCAGGTTTTCCTGTGCTCTGCTCATGTTTGGGAGTGACCTGGAAAAGGCTGCAGGATCCATAGGAGGATTATAACAAGTGTTAGCAAGAAGGCAAATTCACAAGTACAGAGTCCACAGATGATGAGGACCGACTGTGTCAGACACGGTTTATAGAGGGGAAGCACCACATGTCTCACAGGGACGGTGGTGTGAGGCTAAATGGAGGACATAAAGGATATTATGAAAGCTCCTATGGGCCCAGGTGCTCTCTGTGACCTCGGGCCTCCAGGTTGTGTGAAGACCCTGGTGTGGCGACTGAGCTGACATATCTGCTGAAGCCCAACTCCCCTGGGAGATGCAGCTCACAAGCACCTCTAGGCCAAGGCCACCTGCCCACCATGATGCTCAGCACATCTATCCGGCCTCCCTATCAGAGTGAAGGACCAAGGAGAAGCACTGGCCCTCAGGGCTGGGGAAGAGCAGGTCCTTGACTCTTCTGAGATGCTTGCAATCAGGATGTAATGTTTAAATTTATAGAGTGTGACCCACGGGTCCTAAGTGTACAATTTGAAAAGTTTTGACAGATGCAAACACTCAGGTAATCCATACCCCGTAGAGATATGCATTTCCTTCCTCCAGAATGTTCTCTCCTGCTCCTTCCCTTTCTTCCCAGTGGGCCTTCCTTTCCCACTTCTTAAGGTCAGGTCAAAGCCATTGTCTCTGCTGATATGCTCTCTTTTATTTTAAATGGATACCAACTGGACAGTCCTGGGTGGGAGAGGTACATGAGGACATGGGCCAAGCAGGAGGGGAAAGAGACTGGGGCCAGCAGAGCAAGTGTGGGAGGTCAGGAGGAGCAGAGAGCCTGCAGACACTTCCTCTGAGCACCTCACTTTGCTAGGAAGGGAGTGTGGTGAAAAGTGTAGGGATTTTCTTATCGTGGGAGTGTTGTGGCCATGCCACAGGCGTGTCCACGGGTCTCTCACACCAGCCCCGCCCCCTCTGTACCAGGGGCCTATGTGAGAACACCTCTGCCCTGGCTCTCAGGATGGGGGAGAGGGTTGCCGTCTGTACTAGCATCAGCACGTTTGGTAGGCCCACGTCATGGGCGAGACCCTGTGCTGAGTGCCGCAGAGCGCAGGGAACATGCCTGTCAGGAAAACCAGGGCACAGAGCACCAGGAAGAGGGCTTCTTCAGGTCACAAGACAGCTGTCACTTTTGCCAGCTTTCCCCATGGAATAGGAAGGTGGGAACTCTGTGGGAAGGGAACGACAGAACGTGTGTGTGTGTGTGTGTGTGTGTGTGTGTGTGTGTGTGTGTGTAAGAGGAGTGAAAGAGAGGGAGAGAGACAGAGACGGACAGACAGTGACAGGAACAGGAGGCGAGCACTAGAGCGTGCACAGTTCAAGGTGGGGCCCCTTCTAGCAGGTGGCTCTCGTGGCTGAAAGGGCTATTTGTACTACCAGGGCACAGGTGGGTTACAGACTAAACAGGCTTAAGAAATGCTCATGTAATTGAAACCCTCCCTCCGGTTACTCAGTCCCAATTGTCTTCAAGAGCTGTCCTGCCTGCCAGCCCCAGCAGCACAGAGGGACACCCTGCGGCCCTTCTCATAGTCCCTCCAGCTTACTGGTGTCTAATGGCAATGCTAGCTTCAACAGTCTTGGTATTTATTTATCCATGAATCTTTTTTTATATATATTTTATTGATTTTTTTTTTTTTACAGAGAGGAAGAGAGAGGGATAGAGAGTCAGAAACATCGATGAGAGAGAAACATTGATCAGCTGCCTCCTGCATGCTCCCCACTGGGGATGTGCCCGCAACCAAGGTACATGCCCTTGACCGGAATCGAACCCGGGACCCTTGAGTCTGCAGGCTGATGCTTTATCCACTGAGCCAAATAGGTCAGGGCTGTCCATGAATCTTGAACCTTAATTCCCCAGGCAATGATCTTGGGCCTAAACCTACAAGTTCTGACATGGATGAAGGTAAAGGAAAGCCAACGGCTCAGCTTGCCTTCACCTGTCCTGGGCTTGGAACCTTCCCTCCAACCACCAGCCTTGGCCGGTCCCCAGCCCTTCTTTATCTTCCCCTCCCAGGCCCAGGCCAAGAAGTCTATCTCAGTCCAGCAGGTAATGCGATCCATGGCAAACCCAGCCGCATCGATTGGCCCAGACGTTACCTTTCTGAAGAGGGGTCCTCAGCGTCACTTCTGGGAGGCTCATGTAACCCAAGACATCAACAAGGGAAGATAGGATTGGCTTTTATAAAGTCTCTCCCTTGCCTCCTGGTGACCTCTCCTCTTTGCAGATTTCTTCTGTTGGAAGAATGCCCTCCCTGGATGATTGGCACAGGTTACTGTTCAGGATTCATCCCTTTTACTCTTTATACTAGAGGCCTGGTGCACGACATTTGTGCACTGGTGTGTGTGGCGGGGGAGTCCCTCAGCCCGGCCTGCACCCTTTCACAGTTTGGGATCCCCCAAGGGGTTAACGCTGCCTCGGAGGCTGGAGAGACTCCCACCACCACCACTGTGCTTGCCAGCCGTGAGCCCAGCTTCTGACTGAGTGGCACTCCCCCCTGGGAGTGAATTGACCACCATGGGCAGCTCCTGCATTGAGCATCTGCTCCCTGGGGTCAGTGCATGTTATAGTGACCGGTCATTCCACAGTTCAGTAGATTTGCATATTGGAGTTTTATTATATAGGATATAGGATAATTTCTGCCAACATAGAGCAAAGGAAATAGAAGGGAAGGGAGAGGAAGGGAAGGGAGGGAGGGGGAGGGAAAAGACAGAGAAGGGAAGGAGAGGGGAGGGGAGGGAAAGTGCTGCTACCCAAGGCAGAAGAATGGGTTAAAAATAAGAACCTGTCTATGGACAAAACCAGTGTGGGTTCAGTTTCCTCAGCTACAAAATGTCAATGAAAGAGCCATGTTACAGCCACGGTATGAAAATTAAGGGAGACAATGTTCATGAAGGCCCATCACAGTGTCTGTACGTAACCCCGATTTCAATGACTGTGTAAGCAGAGCCTGTGGGTTCGATCCCAGGGCCTCCTCCCTCACTGTCCTCCCCAGAACTGAGGGCTGTGGCTAGCTGGCTGGGACAAACTCACTGCTACGAAGCCTTCTGCATGGACAACTCCAACTGGCCATGCCACGTAGGCCATCTTCAGTGGCCCTGTGTGTGGCTGCTCCAACTACCTGGGAAAGTGCAAAGAGAACAGCTTATCCCACAGCCATGGCTGAGTGTCTCCTTAGTAAAATACAAACTGATTCTAAAAGCCAATCTTTCCCAGCTGCTTCTTAGCATATCCCAGAGCCTGGTGCCCCAGGGCTACTTAACACTAACCTGCCTGGTCTCTCCAAGGCTGTTTGCAGAATGTCCACACAATCATGAGGGGTTGTTAGGATCTGTGCCTGCCCAGCAAATGCTTCCCTGAACCAGAGGAGAGTCCCAGACCAGGTATTAGTATATTAGGATTCTGCGGTCTGTGACTCAATAGATACACAGTATGGGTTAAGGAAACTTGCTTTTTCTCTCTTCACCACTGCCTGCTCTGCCTCCTCCCCATACACATGTAACACATGCTTTCATGGCCAATGATGGTAAGTCAAAAGTCCGTCTTCTCAAAGGAGCTAGGAAAGCCCTGCCATCGTCGCAGCCTCTGAAGGTCCCTCTCAGTCTAAAGACTATGCTCCCCGGGGACAGCCTGAAGGGGCTGGGCTACCTATGAGGTTCCAAGTGCAGATATGCACAGTCATGTGCCAGCATTCGCATACCCTGCCCACTCATGCCATCCTGGGCCGCATCAGGTGGGTGGCCCATCTTGCACGGAGCAGGGTGTTCCCTGCACCAAGCATGAGGGCCTGGTGACTTTAACAGACACGAGAGCTCCAGGCTGTTGGATACAGTGTAATGTGAAAGTTTAACAGTCAGTCAGAGCAATTGTTGGATGTGTCACAAGTAATAGACAGCATCCTCCTCACTACCAACTGGACTATGAAGAGAAGGGGTCAGCCTGCTGCGACGCGCCTTTGTTTTCTCCTGCTCCTCTGCCCTCTATCTCTCTCTGTCCCTCCCTCCACTCTTGCTCTTCTCTCTACCTCTTCTCTCCTAACCACCCCTCAGCCTTAGTAGAAATAAACAGGTCTGAATGGCACTACCTACTGACAAAGAGAGAAGCAGCCCACTTCACTTACTCTTTTGGCAACTGTAATTTCTCCTCTCAGAAAGAAAGAACTCTCCAGTTCCCTGCTACTACTGCCTGGAGTTGTGTTCAATGGACCATTCATTTGAGGAGCGGCTGAAAGGAAGCCAAGGCATGACCCTGTTCAACCTGGGACCCGGGGCAGAGTCTACCATGGGGGTGGGACAGGGCGACCTGGTTGCTACATAAGCTCAGAAAAGTTCTCTTGGGCCTCCACTGGCCTCCTCCACCTGCTGGTTCCAGTGAGAGCCTGCGCCCTCCTCCTGCCATAGAGATCTCACCCATTAAGCGCCTCCGGCATCTGCTTTGGATCTTTAGAGAAGATAAAGGGTGGTGAGGGCAGTTTCCAGCAGTGATGACAGAGGGAAAGTCATAGTCTAAACGTGGTCTTCGTGTTCTGGGGTTTATCCAGAAACAAACTACTTAGGTTGAAATCATGGTGTCAGCCACTGGATTCTAGAATCATGACATTGAAGGGACTGACCTGGTCCACATCCTTCATATAGGAAACCTCCTACACACCCGTCTGCCTAGAAAGGTTTCCCTTCACTATCTGGTCAGTTTCCTTTGGGCACACAGACGCCCGTCCTGTTCCTGTCGGAGTTCCTGAGGAGAGCCAGGACGGTGATCTTAGGAAACCTGGTCTCTTTTCTCGTCAGGGTTCCCGGATGGGGAGACAATGACCAAAGAGCCCTGGGATCTCCTACTTGAGTAAATGTCTCAAGTCTTCTTAACTTTTCTATGAAGCTCAAGCACTTCATGGTCTAAACACCGACTCAGCAAAGGCTAACTTTCAGCACAGGCCATGACCAACATGAAATGCTAAGGTTTAGGGGTCACCTGTCGGGAGAAGCAAGGAGAAGGTTCTGGCAACCCAGACTGGTGGACCCATGCCAGAGGATGGGGTGAGGGGGTGGACTAACACCAACCCCCAGTTTGGAGGCTGGCCCAGGCTGGACTCTCACAGATAGCCGTTTCCAAATTGAAATTCACTTGCTTGGCTGGCAGCACTGGGAGTTAATATCACTATGACTGTATTTAGGAATCAATTTCTGGAGAACTTAATCACCGCTTCTTTCCCTCTCCTCACCCCCTTCCTTCTCCATCCCTTGCCCTCCTAATTTTCCACTTGGCTGGGAATTCCCCAGCAGTGCAAGTTCGGGCTTAGGGGAGGGCGGAGGCAGCTGCTTCATTAGAGAGGATAATCTCATTGGAACCACTGACTTGAATAATAGCCCCTCCAAGGAACCAGGGCCATTGTCCCCAAGGGCTTGGCGCACCTCTGAACTAGGGCTGGAAAGACTCTGCAGAGAAACTGGAATGAGGAAGGGAGATAAGAGAAGATTGACAGGGCCAGACTCCAATTCTGGGGGCCCGGTGTTCTCTTGGGGCCTGCTTTTTGCACGTCATCTGTGGGTCTTGTGTGGGTTGGGGTGACAGTGGTGGTGGCAGGGATGGATGTCTGAAAACTCAAAGTCATAGATGGCATGTACTTTTTGCATCCTGACGACATTTTTGTCACGCCTGGAAAATAGGTGAATCTGTATCTTCCCTGACCTTCAGGGTGCTCCCACAGCGGAACTGAAGGGAATATTTAGGAAGTCCTGTTGAAGGTGACATCTAAGCTGGCCCCAAGAACCACGAGTTACCCTCTACACATGTCCTCGCTCTCGCCTGGCTAATGAGAAATCAGTCCTGGAAGAGCAGCATTCCCCTGACAGACCCCATAGACCTCAGAAGAAATTCATCCCCTCCTTCCCATTATCCTGTCACATCCAAGGTCAATTGCCTGTGCTCTTGGACGTTTGCAGCCTCCACCATCGTGGGCACTAAGGGATAGCAGAAATGTCCAAACATCCTTGGCACTGACTTAAACTTTTCTTTCCACTGAGAGCTGAGTTCCTGATACCCTGTGGCAGCTGGTAAGAAGGCAGATCTACAGCCCAGCCCACCCTCTCTCCCTTCCCTTCCTCCTGAGCTCTGAGGCTCCTTCTGGCTCATTAAGAAGGAAACCTCTATAGCTATCCCCTGTCTTTCTATCTTTAATTTGCCCCATAGCCAAGTCTGGGAAAGATTGGTGGGGTTGGATGAGAGAGAAGAGATGGGATAATAATACTAACTAACACTTATTGTGGGCTCATTATGTATGAGCTATGTCCTGTTCTCAATGCTGTACTTGCGTAATATTTCAAGCCTTATAAGAACCCTCGTAGGTAGGTACCGTTTTGTCCCCATTTTAGAGATGATAAAACCAAGGCACTGAGAAGTTAGGTAATTTGCTTAAGATCACACAGTTGGATGGGATGTTGCAAAGTATAAGCTATAGGTGGCTGCCCTGGAGACCTAAATCTGGGGGAGATGATGAGCAGTTCATTTGGGGTTCCCAGAAGCGTGGCAGGATTCAGCCACGTGAACTTGGGGAGCCGCAAGCCATGCCAGTAGAACATGTCTTGAGGTCCCCCGACCAAGCTTCCTTGTACCTCTGAAAGAGAGATCTGGATCTCTATTTGGTCAGACCAGGTGTTGTTTGGCCTGAAAACAGCCTTATTTTTCCTCTCTTCACAATTTAATCACAGACATTTTCAGACCTACTGATTGCTCTTTGAAATAAGAACTTCAAAGTTTGGGAGTGAGTGAATAATTTAAGCCTGTACCAGCTCTCCTAGCCTGCCGCTAATGGGAGTAATAACACTGTTAATAGCGATGTCAGTGCAGACACCCTGGCAAAGTCCATAACATTAGCTTAATGGCTGGAGGTAATGAAGTCCTCCCTGAGAAGCTGGCCTGGTAAATTAACTTCTGAGACTTTTAGGTGGACGCCTTTGTTGCAATGGGTCCACTAGAGCAGCCCCAGGGTGCCATGGAGACAACTACACTCATGTCTGACCTTTCACTCTTGGGATGGCAGTCCTGAAAGGTCCTGGAGAATCTACAAGTCCCAGTAATATTCCAAGCGCAGCGTCTTAGTGGCAGGCAAAACAGCGAGCAGCCTGGAGAAGAAGACTGAAGATCAACTTTTAATTACCCAAAGCGCATGAAAGGAGCATCAAGCTGGCAGGGCAAGTAGGTTCAGTGTGCAGCAAGGAGTCTCTCCCTCAATTCTCAGTCTAGCATCTTCAGAGAGGTCAAGCATGGTGGTTAAGAGTGCAGACTCCGGCCCTGGCCAGTTTGGCTCAGTGGAAAGAGTGTCAGCCTATAGACCAAAAGGTCCCGTGTTCAATTCCAGTCAAGGGCAAGTACCTTGGTTGCAGACTCCTCCCCGGCCTGGGCCCTCATGGGGGCTCATGTAGGAGGCAACCAATCGATGTGTTTCTCTCACATAGATGTTTCTCTCTGTCTTTCCCTCTCTCTTCCACTCTCCCTAAAAATCATTAGAAACATATCCTCAGGTGAGGATTACAAAACAAACAAACAAACAAAAAAACATAAAAAGAGTGCAGACTCCAGTTCCTCTGGGTTCACATACAGGATCTCCAATTAGCTGGTGACCTTGGACAAGTGACTTACCATCTTCTCTGCAGTTTCTCCATCTACAAGGTGGGTGTCTAAAATCTGACCTACCTCACAGCATCATTAAGGGACTTGGGCGACATGAACTGAGAGCTCCTCACCACGGTGCCTAATCAGCACCCGGTGACTTCAAGCTGAGGCTGTGTTATTGAGAACTATGTTTCTACTCCACGGTGCACATCCCATCTACCCTAAGCCATCCTTTCTGTCCCTGTGTCTCCCCCTCCTTTCTTTAGTCCCATTCACTGACTTCTCCTTTATTGCTAAATTCACCTCTCAGATTCTCCACTGTTAGGCCTTCCTTCTCACTGAGGTGTCTCACAGGGTGTCTTCCTCCCTGTCCCAGGCTGGACGCGAGCCCTCCCCCAAGCTTTCCTCTGTGCCTGAGAGTCACCCCGAGAGCAGCTCGGGTGTCCAGGTGCCTATCTTTCCTCATCTTTTACCCCACACCTCACCTGTCTGCTCTTTAAGCGGATGTTCTCTCCTCAATATCTCCTTCCCACATGGGTTTTATATCCCTGGATGTTTCATTTCCCACTAAACAAACCCCTTATTCAGTGCCCTCACGCCCTGCAAAAGCCCCTGACATCCACCTCCCTCTGCAGAGTGTACTCTCTTTCACCTTGGAGAACAGCCAACTGCCATTCTCTCTGAGGACCCTGTTTCCCTCCCCCCACAGCAGGGTCCAGAGTTGCCAAATCCTGACCACTCAGTGAAGCCGCACATCCACAAGGCTGGCCTGGCTTGGATCAAATTCTGTGTCCCAGAAGCCTGATGCTGCCCTGTAGGAAACTCCCACTGGGAGGCTGGATGGCCTGCCCCAGTGGAGAGCCCAGAGCGCCTTCTCCATGTGAGAGTGCATTTGGGGGAGGGCCATGACTGCTGTGTGCATCATTCACAAGGTCCCATCAGTTAAGACTATAAGAGCCAGGTCACCATGGATGGGGTCCACCTGGGACACAGTCAGGACACTAAGCAATAACAGCAGACCTTCTGTGGCAGCCTCCCACCCCCCTAGCTGTGGAGTTGGGATTCTGATCCAAGGCAGCTGGACTCCAGAGCACACTTGGAGCTGGTGCCCTCTGCTCCTTTGATCCTCCCCTCTCCCTCCCTCCCACCGGCATTCACCTCTGTCTGCTGGGCATGAGGGTACAGAGGAGTCTAAACGAAGTCAGGCGCTGCTTCTTTCTTTGAGCAGCTCATGCTTGGCAGGCGAGGGCTGCACTCAGCCCATTAACTGTCATATAATCTACGAAGTTCTAGACGGTAGGAAACTCTAAAGTGCATTTAGCTTTGCCTGGTGTGGGGCGGGGTAGGGGGTTGCGGGTGCACAACAGTTGAACCATGTCTGGAAGGGTGGGTAGATGTTGGACAGAGGGCTGCTCAGACAGTCAAATGGATGTGTGCAAAAACAGGGGGGGTCTGAAAGAGTATATTATATAGTGGACAGACAAGTCTGGTTTGCCTAAAGAGTGGGGAGAGTGACAGGCCAAGGATGAGTGGAGAGGTGGAATAGAGAGGCCTTTGGGACTGTTAGTGGGGAGAAGGTGAAGGGACTTTAGGATGACCCTCAAGTCTTTGCTTTTGGCAACTGGTTATGAGAATTTCTATCTTTTTCAAATTTGGGCCTGATGGGGAAGACAGGCTGGAAAAAGGAAGCACAAGGGTCAGTCCTGGGTATGTTGAGTTTGGATGCGCCCTGGGAGCCACTGCTGATGACTGGCCTCCCTGTCAGCCCCTCCCCGGATCAGACACCTTCTTCTGAGCCGCTGTTGCTCTCTCCTACAGGTGTACCCGGAAGGAGCGCTGTGAGCGGTCCCGAGAGCCCCACAGGTTTGCCTCTGAGATGAAGCAGTGTGTCCGGCTGACCGTCCATCCCAGCAACATCTCTGTTTCTCAGTACAATGTCCTGGTAAGGACAGTAAGGCCGGGACCCAGGGACGTGGGAGAAACCTCTCCCCACCAAAAAGGGCCGCAGCCCAATGTCTCCAGTGAGGACCGGGCCCAACCTGGCCAGCAATGCGGTCTGAGAGCAGGACCAGACGTTACAGAAGGTGTCCCTGTGACTGGAAGAGGGGGCAGTCAGAGAAATGCTGATACTGGGGAAGAGGCTCTATGCATAGTGGGCAGAAAGACAAGGAAAACTGACTACAACCATGATCCAAAGGGTGACGGAGAGAGGGAGGGTTTGGGGAACAAAACCTTCATCTGTAAGATGGGAAGGGTGTGTGTGCAGAGGGAGACAGGTACGATGGCTCCCGCGTTGGTGCACTGGGCACTTGGTGGTTGGCAAACTCTGGTATGATAGAAGAGGAGTTTGACCAGAGGTACCTCTGTCTGTCCATCTTTCTTACCCCATGCAAATCCGGAAGCATCCATTTCCTGGGGCCAAATCTGTTCACATGAAATGAAGCTGCTTTTGCCCTCTCTCTACCTCCCACCACCTTCTCTGTATGCTTTGTAATAAATTGGATCTCTCCTATCAATATTGTCTTATGTTTTTCTCTTTTCTTTCTCTCTGGTCTCTCTTGCTCTATCTCTTTCCTCCTTGATGCCCCGCCCTTCTTTCCCCCATTTCACTCTCCTCTTCCTCTGCTGGCTGTTCACAGCTGGTCCTGGAGACATACAATGTCCCGGAGCTGTCAGCTGGTGTAAACTGCACATTCGAGGACCTGTCAGAGATGGATGGGCTGGTGGTAGGCAATCAGATCCAGTGCTACTCCCCGGCGGCCAAGGAGGTGCCCCGGATAATCACGGAAAACGGTGAGCGGTCCCCAGAGGCAAGGCTAGGTGACATGGCTTCCCCCTGCTTGGCTGAGAACTCAGGACAGATGTGGGAATGGCCAGGGGGGAGGGGGCTGAGGGAGCCTTCAGCAAGGGAGGGTCAGAGGAAGGGGTGTGGGTCGGTGGATATGTTACAGGAAGAGAGAGATGAGATGCCATTCACTGCCCTTGGAATTGATTATTGAAACCAGGTGAGCATCCAAGAGTCAAGCTCATGCTCAGTGAGAGCAGCTGCAGAAGGTGGGTGTCAGGGCAGCAATCCGGTGAAGTTCAAGGTTGTACTGGAATGCAAGAGGGCTGTCCTGGAGGGGCAGTGGAGGAGGGGCTGGGGGAGGTCACCTGGCTCCTTGCCCCCAGCCCACACTGCTGGGTCTTTGCACCCCCACCTTGCCCTACCTTCTCAGAGCTGCCTGTTCATGGCCAGCTGCACTGGGAGGGACGGGGTGGACCAAGGCCCAATGCTAGTGGGGGACAGACCCTGCTGGGCAGATTGATTCCACATTGGCCCTCCCATTTGGGCTTGTCACATTTGTTCCGAGTTGATTGATTAATGAGGCTCTCGGGGAAGCATGGGACCAGGCTGGAAGTGGGGGCCAGGGGTCAGGGCTGTGAATTAAACATGGGCTCCAGCTCTTCCCTGGCGCCAGCTGAGGATCCCATGGCCGCCCGCCTGAGTGGAGCCCTGAGCCCACCTGAGGAGGGGCATTGGGACAGGGCTTCTCTTCACACAGATGTGCGCGCGCGCACACACACACACACACACACACACACACACACTACACACACTCCAAAAGCCCTCGTTTGGTTTGTGGTAGCATTAGTGAGAGGTGACACATTTCTCCTGGTCGCTAATCAATGTGTTTGTAACTTGTGAGTCTGGCATGGACCTCAAGCATGTGAATGAATGCACATTCAAATACCTGTTAGAGTGTGTCTGTGTATATATGTTTGTGTGTGTGCGTGAGTGTATGTGTGTACATTACAGAGAGCAAATGTACTGTGGGTGCCAGAGGTACAGTGTGGGAGGAGGAATAAACCAGAACCATGGTCTGCAGCTGCTTTTGGGGTTGTCCTGGGCCTGGGCCTGCTGAGTTAGAGCAGGGAGCACTCTTTAGGTCCAGCAGGCTCCCCTTTCCCAGGGTGCATAACTGTCAGTGTGACCCTGACTCAGGGCCTTGCCCTCCCCTGACCTTGTTCCTTCTCTGCCCTGCAGGGGACCATCATGTCGTCCAGTTGCAGCTAAAGTCAAAGGAGACAGGCATGACCTTTGCTAGCACTAGTTTTGTCTTCTACAACTGCAGTGTCCACAATTCGTAAGTACCCCAGCCTCACGCAGCTCCCTGTTCCTGGGGTCAAGGTTCATCCAGAGATAGACGAACCCACCACCATTCTCAAGGAGCTTCTATTTAGAGACCCTGCAAGGAGGCCTCCTTCACCCCCAGAAGTTGACAGGCCCCTCCTCTGGTACCCATGGGGTTCATGGAAAGAGAGTAGAATGAGCAGAGTGAGACCCTCCTGGGCGAAGATCTCCTAATCCCTCGCCCATACATCTTCTCTGGCAAAGATCTCTCTCACTTGACACACTTCCCCCATCTGTTGAGGAGGGGGCACATCTCACCTGAAGCTAGTGAGAGGAGGGGTCTGATTAGGGAGGGAAGCCCCATGTCTGAGAGGGCGGGTAGTCCAACAAGTCACTTACTGCTCAGCTCTGCACAGGGCTCTCAGGCTGGGTCAGGACTCAGGCTGGAGGCTCTGGCCTAGGGCCCAGCTCTGTCCTGTTTGATAAACCCTCCCCTTCCCAAGGGTAGTTGGGGGGCAGAGGCTCGAGCTCAGGGTCAGACCAGCTGGAAATGTAGCCACTCTGTGCCCTAGTGTCCTCTGGAGTGGGGAGCTAGTAGTTCTTCTGGGTGTGTCACTCAAATGTTGAACCGCCAGCAGGGTAAGGAAGGGCACTGTCCCCGGAGAGCAGTTGCTGGTGGCACAGTGCTGTGTGCTGCCCTGCCCCTTGGCCTGCCTGGCCCACAGAACAGCTGCTGTGGCTGGAAGAACTAGGATCAGGAGAGCAGTCAGCACCCTGTCTGGCCCATTCTTTGGGTGCTGCTCAAATTTTTGCTGTTATATTATTACTTCCTTTCTAAGATCGTGGAGTTGGAAAAGTCTTTTTTTTTCACCATAGAAACCTTTCTCCAACTAAAATTAGGTGTGAAAACCCAATAAACATAATAGATATAAGTAGGAGCTGCTGTGGTTGAGCATGGAGGGGGACTGAAGCCCTCTGTTTAGGAAATCCACATGTCTGTTTCCTCACACAGTCCCAAAGAAGCTCTGCGGAACCCTGAGGTTCCACTGAGCACAGTCTGAAAACCCTGCTTGTTTTAAAATGTTGTTCTATTTTCCTCTCCATCTAGGACAAGCTACTTCACATAACCAAAGATATTTGGGGCACAGGTGGGATTTTAGGGTTTAGCCACCTGATTATGGCAGCCTTTGAATCTGAGCTTGGCTCTCTTTGGGGCCCCAAGTAGGAGGCAGCCAGACCTTCTAGCCAAAAACAGGTGTTTCAACACTGGATTCTTTGTCTGCCTCTTGCCACAGGACTTCCCGTGGCTGTACCACTCGGTGGCCTAATCCCTAACTCCCCTTTTGCCCCTGTAAGAAAGCAGAGTAGTAGAGAAATCGTGTGTGAATTTCCATGCCGTCCACAACGTGAGTAAAAGCGTGTACTAGGTTGCTCTTTAGACAGGTAATCAAAAATTAGTAAAAGCCAAAGACTCGATCACTGCCCTCCAGCAGTCACACCTAGTGGGCTAGTGGATGGACTGGACAGTGAATAAAACAAAATCTAACGCAAGGCCAGGACTGCCCAGAGATATAAACAGAGGGCTTGGTGGGGTAAGGGTCCGGTCTGATCATTGGTCAAAACAGGAGGAGGAGTGGCCACATGGAGGAAGGGAAATTGGTACTCCAGGTGGAAGGATGGCACAGAGAGCCTGGCATGGCTGTAGCACCCAACACAGGTGGGGTCATGGACCTGGACACCAGGGAGGCAAGGCATTTGGGGTTTACCCTTTGGAAGAGGGAATCATGTTGGGGTTTTGAGCAGGAAGGAACTTCTATAAAGTTGCCTTTGTTTCCTGGGGGTGAAGTATAGAGGTGGGGTTTCCATCCCACTGAGGACAGTCTCAGAACCTTCTTCTGCCAGGGTGGGTCCATGTGGTGCTAGTCAGCCGAGAGCCTGGAGCCAATTTGAACTAAAATTCAATTTCTTCGTTCGCTCTAAATTCCATGGCCTCTCTGGATAAGCTCCTCTCCTCTAGGCCTTATTGTGCCCCAATTCAGCAAAAGGGGGTGCCATCCCATAGAAATGGAAGGTGGTTGGTGAGGCCCTTGGGGACCAGGGGTGTCAACTACATGAGTGAGAAGGAAGAAGCCAGAGATTCTTGGCTGGCTGAGGACTTGAAGAGAAAAGGGATGGGTTTGTGTAAGGTTTGTTCTTCCTCGGTGTGTTACTACTAAAAAAATGTTTTCCTAAAACCCTAGCTTTAGGACCTCTATGTTGGGCTCACCCAGGTTCTCTGATTAGTGCCCCTTCATCTTCTGTGCCCAGGTGCCTGTCTTGCGTGGAGAGCCCATTCCGCTGCCACTGGTGTAAATACCGACACGTCTGCACCCACGACCCCAAGACTTGCTCCTTCCAGGAAGGCCGAGTGAAGCTGCCTGAGGTAGGGCCCAGAAGCCAGAGTGGAGAGTGCTGCTTGCTGTGAGCAGGGGACACACAGGCAGGCCTTCCCTTAAGAAGAGAAAACAATGGCAAAACCCACGGGATCACCCGCTTTGTCCCAAACCCCTAGTCTTAAGGGACCACGTTATGAAAGCAGTAACACGCAAAGCCCTGCACTGGGGACTCGGGGTCAGTCCTAGAGGTTCAGTTCCGGACAAAGGTGCATTCAGGTTGCTCCAGCCAGGTGAGTTCTGGAACAAGTCCAGAGAGGAGTATGTGGGTGGCCTGGAAATAATTGTAAGCACACACAGAATTGTGCACAGGTCCCTCAGAGCACTGCACAGAGCAGAACTGAGATTTACAAAAGAAAAATTTAATAAAATGAAGAGAAGAAGAAATGAAAGGATGGTCTCCTTACCCAGGGCTCTCAAATTGTGTTCCCCAGACCAGTGGCATCAGCAATGCCTGCGAGGCTGTTAGAAATACCAAGACTCCCAGCCACCAGGGTGAGAACGTCCGGGTGGGGCAGGGTACTCTGTGCTTCCACCGCACAGTTTGGGAATCATGAGCTGGAGTTGGGCTCCATGGCTAAGATGCTGTGTCTCTTTCCCCTCCTAATCCTTACTCTTATCCTTGAAAACTATTCATCACTGCAGTAGAGATACTCTGTGCCTCTATTGTTACCTTTCTTAGAGTGTAAGTGTGTGAGCAAGGACCTCAAAGATAACGGGTATAAAAACACTTTGCAGAAGCCTGCTATTGTTCGAACGGCTGGTGCTTGTGTGAGTCCCGCCACGAGGCCAGTGGTTCTGAACAGAGAGGTTGCTTTAGAATGCTGTGATTTAGAATGTGCATAGACACACCGAAGGAGGGGTTGTGGGAGCCCCCAAACATAAGCCACCCTCCCACCCCCGTACAGTGGGGTTTGTCTGTGGCTGGCAATGGTTGCTCTGGATTCTTAATCCAGAAAGGAGACCCAGGCAAAGGCTGTCCCTTTGTAGAGAACAAGAGGAAAGAGGTTACATCTTGGTTTTGAGTAGGGTGTGAATGGAATGTTTGTGTCAATTTTCTGCTCTTATTTAACTAAGACTAAATGGATCTAAAGCTAATAGGACAGATATGGGTTAACAGCCAACGGGCCCATGAAGACCCCGATAAAAAGCTGGGTTGTGTCCTTGATCCTGGGCCTTTAACTCGGGGTATGGGGCCAGGAGCAAAGGGTTGCTTCACCCACCAGGACCAGGCACTGAGAGCCTAGGAAACAACCTCTTATTTTGGTCAGAAAGCTGCAAGGTACTGGTTGGGAGCGGAGACACAGGTTTTCCGCCTCTCTCCACCTCCAGCCTGGTGTACCTGGCAGAGGGTTCCCACGTGGAGAGGCCCGAGAAGCAAATGAAAGCAGAGGATTTGAGCTATCTGACGGATTTCAAAGGCCCCTACTCATTTAATTACTCTGAAGGAGATTTTCAAATCTCTGCTTTTTCTTTCTCATCTGCTGCTCTTGTCCCAAGTTTCTTTCTTTTAAATATATAAAAGGACGTTGCGTCTGCTACTCAGAAAGAGGAAAGAAGAACTAGGAGAGAATAAAACCAAGCCCACCATGTTTCCCAGGGCAGTGTAAGGATCGCTTACAAGGGAATGAGTCTTCAAGGACCCAGGTTGCCAGGCAGGCACACCGCCCCGTGTGTACTTGAGACTGGCAAAGGCTGCTGGGAATTCAGAGCACTTTAGAGGACTTGGTGCCAGGAGCCCCAGGAGAGGAAGAGGCCTGAGGTACATGGCCATGGAGAGGTGTGGAGATGGACTGACCTACCAGGTTGACCTTCAGCTCTTCCCATTTCACAAGAGCCCTTTATGGTGAGCCTGGCAGGCCTCTGCAGCGAGAGGCTCCAGCACACTTGGGGTGGCCATGCCTCCCTTACACATTATTGAATGACATTGACTTTGACTCCTCTTTTTATTGGATATTTATTCTCAGAAAAGAACATTTTAAGGCTGTGCTTCTGGTCCAGGCTTGCAGGCTACGTTCTATCCAGCTCAATACTAAGGCTATTTTGAACATAACATGGAGGAGAAGTCTGCATTGACCACCTCACGATGGTCATTGGAGCAGCATCTTCCTAGTGAATGCACCACAGGGAAAAAGTTAATGAATATCTGTAGACTGTTGATGGTCTAGTCATTTTGGGTCAGTGGAAGGAGGTTATTATCTTCAAGCTTAAAAGAAAGCTTGGAAATATGGTGACTTTTTTTTTATGTTGCAGTTTTGTTTTCCATATTTTTTTCTGGGAAGAAATCATAGCCAGAATAAGGGTTAACAAAGAAAATCACACATTTGAAAGGCGAGTCTGTGGAAGGGCCTGATACAAATGTCCCTTCTCCGCAGCCAGGGGGAGAGCTTGCTCACAGCATGGCACTCTGAGCCCTGGCTGGGCAACACCATTCATCCTTCATTACCCAGCTCCCGAGTACTTCCCACATGCAAGGCCTTGTGGGAGGCTTAGAGGTATATAAGAGATCTGCAGATCTGTACTTAGACAAAGAGCCGCTGGTCACAGGATCTATAATAGTTAATGGAAATTAGCTGGAAAGCATCTAAGAGAAATCCATGCCCACAAAGTGGTCTTATTGGGTAAGCATTCCAGTGCAGGCTTAGGTGTCCCAGTGCTACCAACAGGGACTCACTCAGCCTCAGGCCTGCAGCCCTCGGGCCATCCAGGTGCACACTGCCCTCCTGGATGAAAGAGAGACCCAAGTCCAGTGGCTCCTGTGGAAGTGCCTGGGTGTTCATTTCCTTTTAGCTTTGGAGTGTGGGGATCTAGGCAGGGTCCTTTTGTTGGCCATCGGGGATGCTGCCAGGTGCCTTTTCACCTACCCAGCCCCATCCTGAACTCCCAGAAGGCTTTCGTCTGTGCATCTTCCAGTTCCAACACTGGCTTTGTTGACTGTCGCCAGGGATGTTGAATTACCTTTATTATTTTCTGAACAAAGAGTGCATTCAGGTGAAGTTATGGGTCTGGAACAGACAATTGGTCAATCATTGTTGTTATTATATTAATGGCATGTATTCTAGCATAATTACAATGATTAGAAGTAGAATGACCAGTAACATATGTCCTTTGTAGTAACTGTATTCCAGTGAAAAGGAATGATTGTGTTTCAACTAATGATGGCATTGTGATAACCACCCTGGGTCTTTAGATCAGCCGCCAGATCCTGGGCACCAAAGAGAGGAGGGAGAGGGAGGCGAGGGAGAACTGAAGTGGATGAGAGGGTCTTCCTGCTCTCAGTCCTGTTCCCCAGGACCTGCTGAAACTCCTTGCTGCCCATGAAATGGCCTTTCACCAGGCAGCCATGACCAGACCCTGCCCTCCCCTCTACCTAATGGGAGGAGTCACTGGTCCCCAAATGGCTTTGACATTCCCAGGCCCCTCCATCTCCTGGCCTGAACACCCCATCAGGCCCGCACACTTAACAGCAGTGATCTGTAGGAAGCAAAGGTGAGCATCCAAGGAAAAGCAAATTCATTGACAAAAATGTGTCCTCAATGGATTCGCTTACTGTTATTTCTCATCTAAACTGAAAAGCAGAGTGAGCTGCAGCTGGATGGTCTTTGCCAGAAAGGCAGAGCACATCTGGCCCACGGGGCCTGGGCTCAGAGGAGATTCCCATATCCCCTCTCTTCTTGAAGTTCACACAGAGTTTACTCCAGAGAACAGCTGTATGATCAGAAGAGGCTAAATGAATTCTATTTGATTTCCAAAGCTGTGCTTGAAAGGCTCTCCCAACCTCCCTGACCACCCCACTGCCCCTGAGAGGACATCCGTACACAGAACGCATATCATGAAATCTGCTATCCCACGGGCCGGTCCCCTCCAGGACTGAAGAGTTGGCAAGGTGAGGACAATGCCAACCCCTGGGCTGCTGCTCGCTCCTGGTGCTGAGATGAGCCCCATGCACTCAGACAGGGCGGCCAAAGACACTCGCTTCCCTGCAGGACTCAGGAGAGTTCTTGCAGAGGAGTCATTCCTGGGACCCAACCGAAAGGAACAAAACCACTTTGCCATGCCCTGCACCCTCGTTTGAGAAAAATAGCCAAACCCAGCTAAAGAACTTGCTTGCAATCTGTGCACAGCCCCCACTCCAGGTATTCCATTACTGGGTTGCCATTTCTCTAGACAATTGCACTTTCCATCAATCTCATCTGCCCCTCCCCTGTTAAGGTTATGGATATTTCCTTTCTGTATTATTACTTTGCTTTCTCCATAAACCGGTCCATCGTAGATCATGCTAATGGCATTATGAACTTGGGAAATAGCAAGAAAATATATGGTGCGTTACATTTTGGTACTGGGCATCACAGGTCTGAGAAGGTGAGTGTAAATTTGGGGGGTTGGTTGGGGCTAGAGCTGGCTTGTCTTTGGAATTGATGAGGGTTGAGGTGACATGGAAGGGAAAGGTGACCTACAAATCACTTATTCCTTAGCTCCCCCTAGATGCTGCCCCAACCCAGCTCTCCCCGCCCCCCACAGCACCACAGTCCCCCAATCCTGCTGTAACAACTGGGAGAATTAGAGCCCCTATCTTGTAACCACACTGGGGGCTGTAAATCCATAGCCTGCCACCCCCTCCACAGGCAGCACCAGCCCTGAAGGCAGCCTTTTCCTTCCCAGCTCAGCAGCAGTCTTTATGTCCTTGTTCAATTATTTAAATATGCAATGAGACCTCATAGAAAGCAGCAGTTGACATGCTGGACATGGTAGACTGGGAAGCATCCTTTTTGCTTTCATACTTGGGCTTGGTGTTCCTTCTCAGTTAGCAGTGGAGACCGCAATATGCACGGGGCTGGACAGGTGACCTGGAGCCACCAGAGCCGCCTCCTGCAAGCCATGACATTGAAGGTTTCCTTGTGACTCAAGCCCCTGTCACTCCCTCAGTCTATTCTTACAACTGCAGAATGTAGCCACAGGCAAAGCAGCCTCTGAGGGAATCTGGTTCTCTCTCGTATGCATTTGTCTCCAAATCATCTTGCTAAATGCGGGTATTTTCCACCCTCTGAGAGGGAGCTGGCCTTTTCAAAGGATAGTTCAGAGAAACATCTTTCTTGAAAAGAGAAGGGACGTATGTTTGAGGAGTTCCAGGTGGGGACAAAAGTCAGATGAGCAGGTGTAAGTGCTTTTGTTCACTGTCATTGTGGCAACGGGGTAGGTAACTGATGTCCTGAGTTCCTTTATCATGAACCCAGGGGAAGGGGGGAGGGAGGAGGGGATCATATGTGTTGTGCTATGAAACAAGAGAGCACATGGGAACATATGTGTCAGGGGATGAAGGTGGCAGAATGCACACTGGACTGAATCCTTATACCCCTTGTACCATGTTAACCGTGTTCACTGGAATCCTAACAGATCATACTCTGTCTACCAGAGCCACACCTGCCTGCACCATGGTACCAGTTGCAATATACCAGTTACTATAATATTAAAATACTTCTCTCCTGGTAGGTAAATAGCCACTTCCGGGAGGCCCTCCTGCCCCACAAGCCCCCAGTCCCTCCAGCATGCATTCAGTTGGTCGGTATTTTGAAAACCGCACTTTGAGCTAGCGCAGCAGGCATGGTTATCCCCATTTTAGAGATGGGAAAACTGATTGTCCCAGATCATCTACTGGGTTATTAACAGAACTGGGACCATAAAAATCCTCTAATCCAAGCCAGCCCCATAGGGTTTGAGGGACTTGTTCGAGTCCACATGGTTGCCGGGTGGAGGTGTGCCTCAGCATGTAAAATATGCAGCTTCAGGATGTCACCTCCCAGAGGGTACACTGCTGTTAGGAGAGCAGTGGACAGAACTGGGACCTCCCTACCTTTCCCCTTGTGTTTGGGGCTCCACTTCAGATCTGAAGCCAAGAAGGGCGGAATAAGCTGGATGGCAGGAGCCTGGGGTGCGTGTGGAAAACACGCAGGCTGGATGGAGCAAGGGAGATGGATCCTTCGGAAATCCGTTCGGAAAAGAGAGTTGGTGAGGGCCAAGGTGCAGCCTGAACTGAGGGGCAAAGATGAGGAAGGAGCAAACTCTTGTTGACTGCTCGCTCTGTGCCAGCCACTTTATATATGGCAGATCACAGACTCCCCCAAATGCCCTTTGGAAGAGGAGTGGTTAATCCCCACGCTCGTTAAGTCAAGAAATGATCGACTCTGACAAAAGCAGGAGGGAGACAGATCTGTACTTAAAGGTATATGACTCCCCAACTCGGCTCTAGTTAAGGAAGCCCCAAGGTGAGGACCAGGGGTGGCCGGCCTGAGCCCCCGGGCAGTCAGCTTCAGACAGGAGACGTGGGGAAGCATGGAGGTTTCTCTGAAATTCCCAGGAGAAATAAGCGATTTGTAGATCACCTTTCCCTTCTATGTCACCTCAACCCCCATCAATTCCAAAGACAAGACAGCTCTAGCCCCAACCAACCCCCATTACACTAGGGGTGCTCTGTCCTGGGATCTCAGCGTAGGCAGGGCAGGGTCAGGGAGCTGGAGTGGGTGGAAGGGGCAGCTGTCCCTTCATGCCTGTTGCCTAGGAAAAACCTGCCATGTTACATTTCAATTAGGAGGAATTCCAGGGTCAATCAGCAGTGCCACCAGAGGAAAATGGGCCCTGCCCAGCCCTGGGCCTCTCCAATTATTATTAATGAACTTACTCTCAGAGCTGCCAACCTTTTTATATGCAAACTAAGGCTTTATGGGGCCACTGACAATCAAGACTCATTAGAGAACTCATAACAAGCCTCAGTGGGAGTCTCACAGGGGGCGGAGAGCTTGTGCTTCATCCCCTCTCCTAGACTAGAATCAGTGCGCCCCCAGGCAAGGGTCCAGGCCACCTCCAAGCTCCCGGTCCTGTGGTCTCAGGGAGATCCTTGCTGGCTCATCACCCCATCCTGGAGTGGTCCCACCCCCTGCTAGGAACTGACCCCTTTCATTAAGGGGAGGAAAGAGGGGTGGATTGACATCTGAGTTTGTTGGCTGCCAGCACATCTGCTGACACTGAGCCATTAGTTTTCCTCTCCCTGCCTTGGTTTCTCTTTTGCAAAGTAGAAGGGCTCCAGTAGGTGGTTCTGAAGACTGTGAGGCTCCAGACACCCTCAGTGCACCGTTCACGAGCAGCAACATTTTGCTGTGGGACATGGAGGTGCAAGTCCAGCACGCCTGCTCTGACTCCAGATGCAGCCAAACACTCCCCCGTGCAGATGTGGACGGAGCAGGAGGAAGGCAGGCTCGCACATGCTCTAGGGGAGGAGGGCTGCCCGGGAGCAGAGTGAAGAGGTCCAGACTGGCCTGGACGCTCAGCTCAAGAGATTGTCCCTCCTGATTCTCCAACAATCAGTCCTGAGCATCATCCTTTCACAGACTTGCTCTTGTGTTCCATGCCCTGCACTCTCATCTTGCTGGGATGGCAGTTGAGACGGACACAGGATGGAGCTACTAAGACTCTTCCCATGTGGGCCTCAAAGTCTCTGGGACCCACTCACTCCAGAGCCTCAGAGTGCTGGTTCAGACCCGCCCTCCCCCACTGCCTGCCTTCCCGCTGCTCCTCTCTAATTGTGGTAAAATATACGTGTCAAATTTACCATCTTTGACAATTTTAAGGATGCAGTTTAGTGTAAGGTGACCAGATGTCCCGCTTTTGGCGGGACAGTCCTGATTTTTAACAGTTTGGCCTGCGTCCCGCGGCATTTAAAAAAAGCCCCGATTACTCTTTGTAATATTTTAAGTAATAATAAAAAAAAAAAAAAGAAAAAAAAGACCCCTCCCTCCCCCCGTCAATGGTGTATCGCTTTAAATCTGGTCACCTTAGTTTAGTGCCATTAGGTGCATCCACCTCCAGAACTTCTTCATCTTCCCCAACTGAACTCTGTACTTATTAAACAAGAACTCTCCATTCCCCCATGCCCCAGAATCCACCAGCCTACTTCCGGTGTCTGAGAATTTAAGAACTCTAGGGACCTCACATGGGTGGAATTGTGTAATATTTGTCCCACTGTGACTGACTTGTTCACTTAGCATAATGTTGTCAAGATTCAGCCATGTTGTAGCGTGCATTAAAATGCCCTTCCTTTTTAAGGTGAAATAATATTCCATCGTGTTATACATCACATTTTGTTCACCTATTCATCCGTTGATGGGCAGGTGGGTTGCTCCCCGCTTTTGGCTTATTGAGAAAAAAGCTTCTCTGAGCATTCTGGGGCGGGGAGTGGGGGGACCAGTCCAGTCCCCACTCTCAGTTCTTTTGGGTGCACACACAGGAGTGATTGCTGGATCTGCTCCTCTCCTACCTGCTCTTCGGGATAAAGGTGAAGGCAGCCGAGAGGCGGGGAGAGAAAGCAGTTTAAGGGCCCTGGGCCTCAGTCCCCTGAAGCCAGGCTGCAGGCTGATCAGGAAGGACAGCTGAGACCACTCCAATCATGGCATCAGGACTGGCTAGAGCTGAGTGCGTCATTGGGTTCCCTCCAGTCGACAGATAGGGAAACTGAGTCTCAGTGTGGATGGACTCTGCTTAGGGTTCCATAGCTCATTGGATGCTCAGCAGGTCCTGAGGTCTTCCCACCCCCACTATCAATGACAGAGGGGCTCACATGTGCCTTCAGATCCAGGAAGGACAGCTGTCAAGTTGCCTGACGGCCTCCCATCTGCCCGCCCTCACACCCTCCTCTGCCTCTCTACTGGGGAAGGTGCCGGGGTGGGGGCCAGCAGCCTCTGCTGAGATGTGTGTGCCATGCTTTGATGGCTAACTGGCCCCAAAAGTGCCTCAGCAACAGGAACCAGGGAATGGTGGGCCTGCCTGACACAGGGGCCCAGGCCTTGCTGGAGTTTTGAGAAACCCTCACCTTGCCCATGCCATGCAGCCAGGAATACTGACTTCTTCCACTGAGCTCTGAGAACCCAGAAACAAGCCGGCCTCCACCTCTCAGCTGGGCAGGGCATCACAGTCTTTATGGACCCCTTTCTCTCCCAGCCCTCCCTGGGCAGAGCTGACTCCATCCCCAGAGGTCCTCGGGTCCTGCTCGGCTCTGGGATGAGCGTGCCCATTGCTAGCATCTGGTCAGTGTGCTTGTGCTCTGAGGGGCGTTTCCCTGGGCTCAGGGCACCCCAAAGTTAGGTCCGAAGGCTCTGGATTTAAAGGGTCTCGGGGACCATTCTAGAACATTCCCAAATGCCAGTCTCAGCCCATGAAAGGAAGGCTCTGCCCAATCCTCTTGCTCTGGCCCCGACTCCCATTCCAGAGCTGCAGCCAGGGCGCTGCCTCACTCTGATCTGCCCACGTGGTCACTCTTGGCAGCCTGAGACTGAACAAGGGTTCAGCAGCCCAACGTGCGAAGGGATTTCCCGGCCAGCCGCGTTGTGTCTGCTGGATAGGAGGGGTGCCCAAGGAGGTCTCCGGGAGTGTCAGAGTCTGGAGGGCATTAAAACAGAACCTGGAGGGCAGGGGCAGCCTCCAGGAGAGGAGGCCTCGAGATGGTGACTCCGGGACCCGGAATCTCTCAGTCCCCTTCCCTCCCGCAGAGGCTGGGGGTGGGCACTTGTGCCCAGGACTGTTCTGGGTGTGTTTGTGGGAGGGAGGAACGGGGTGAACATGCAGGTCAGGTCTGGAGAGGCTCCAGATAGGAGCCTTTGGCACCTTTGACTTCCTGCTCCCACCTGAGCCGTGGTCTCTGTCCCCAGGACTGCCCCCAGCTGCTGCGAGTGGACAAGATCCTGGTGCCCGTGGAGGTGATCAAGCCCATCACGCTGAAGGCCAAGAACCTGCCGCAGCCGCAGTCCGGGCAGCGCGGGTACGAGTGTGTCCTCAACATCCAGGGCAGCGAGCAGAGGGTGCCCGCCCTGCGCTTCAACAGCTCCAGCGTGCAGTGCCAAAACACCTCTGTGAGTGCCAGCCCTGCCCGTGGCTCCACCCTCCTCCACCCATCCTTGTTGCGTCCAGAGCCAGATCCGCTCAGCTCTGCAGCATTTCCCAAGACACCTCCAAACTGCTCAGCTTCTCCCCACCCTGCCCACCACCCAGTGAGGGTTGGGCTCCAAGTCACCAATGCCTGCCAGAGTTGTGGCCCTGTGTGGCCAGGAGAGTGCTCTGCCCAAGACTGGGGCTGAACGGAGGGGATTTGGACCAGCCATGGAGCTGCTGAGCACTGTTCATGGTCAGCAGCTGCCATGTCCACCCTCCGTGGAGAAGCTCTGGGGACCCTGGGTCCCGCCTTCTTGACAGGGCTGAGCCAAGTGCCTCATGTGAGCCACAAAGGCCCCACCCACTGCCTTCACACCGGCACTGAGGCTGTGTCCCAGCACAGGAGGCTTCTGAGACAGACACACACCCACAGGGGCTGCTGGAGGGTGTGCTGCTCAGGTCTGCACAAACCCTACCCACCGAGGAAATCCACACTAGTCCACGCTCAGCCGCCACCTGATTCCTGGGCACCACACACCGAACCCTCTCCAAGCATCACTCCTGCCATCACCTCCTCCCCGGCGGGGCCTTCCCAGACAGGGCTCTGCTTGCTGTCACTCGCTTTCTGGGCTTCTTCTATGCACCCAGAAGCTCAGAGACCAGGGTTACACTTGGGGACTTCTGACATTTTCACTGTACAAAGGAGCAACTGGAGACCCAGAAGCAGGGGCAGGTCTAGGTTTGGGGGACCCTCTTTAAGAATTAAATCTAATAACTACAAAAGCAAATGCACAGGCAGCCTTAGAAGGGACTGCAGCACCATGATGCGTCCCCCCCCCCCTCGCTTAGAGGGTAGGTGACGTGGATATCACACAGCGACAGCTAGTGAGTGGCCGGCCGGGCTTATATTCGGATCTCCCCTTGTGTCACACGGCCTGCATTCATCCTCCTCGTGGCTTCCGTGAGGAGTGTGATTGGAAATATGATGTGGAACAAAGCATTTGGGGAAGCACTCCACTCTCCCTACAGGAAGCCACTTAGGGTCAGTGGCCCTCAGAGAGACCCACACGCTTGCCCAAGGTGGATCAGCATTACAGGGCTGAGCTGACCACTGATTTCCCAACCTCGGAAACCCCAGACCACAGCTCCCCTGGCGGCCGGCCTGATTTTCAGACTTCCGCAGCGCCCCAGATTAAACCTGCAAGCAACGGGGATGTTAGACACCTCCTGTCTCCTCCTAAATCCTGAAGCCAAGCAGACCAGCCCCAAGGGGTTGGCTCAAGTGGTTCTCCCCAAAATGAGCAAGTCTCTGGGATGAAGAGGGCCTGAGCCCCATGTCTGACTCAGGAGAAGGCAGCTGGGGATTTCAGACCCGCCTCGTGCCCGGGGGAGCTGCCCCAGTGATCCAGGCCTCAGAGGTGTCAGGAGGGAGGGCCGAGTCTGCGGCCTCTGATGAGTCTTCAGTTCCCCAGATGTCACAGGGCTGGGCCCCCATGCTTCTGCTAACTCGGTTAAGTAGGCCAGCATAACCCAGATGACAGCCTGAGTTGATCCCATAAGCCCCTGGGTCAAAACCCCGTCCATCCTGGGGGACTAGCGCGTTTCTCAGCGACTCTGCCAGAATTGGAAGCCGATAGTGCTCAAATTAACCTCAGCATTTCCCGAGCCAAGGCCTGACTCCATGGATGAGCCCTGTGGGGGCCCCAGGGAACTCCCTGAATGTGGGGTGAAATCAGAGCCTCCTGGGAACAAGGGCCCCAAGGGAAGCCCAGTGGCCCTGACAGTCGGGGCCTGGGCCTCCTCAGGGCAGTGGCCCAGGTCCCGTAGGCAGTACCAATGTGATAAGGACTCCTAGCACACCCCTGATCAAAGTTTGAGTGAAAATTAGCAACTGAACACTTTATACCCCAGCCTTGGTATTACCTCGGGAGCAGGGGCTGGTCTGCATCAGAGAGGGTTTCATTGCCTAAGTGAGCTCTGTAGATGGCAGAGGATGGGAGAGGCTCTAACAGAGAACCCCCTGGTCTGTGATGACAGCGGGGTGGGTGACAGAGAGGTCTCAGAGAGCAGAAAAGGAAAAGAGACACAGGAAAGCTTGGCTGGGCTGGGTAGGCAGGCAGGTCGCTTCCAGCCCACTATTTGGGGACAGGCTCTGGGCCAATCACTGCAGCCCTCAGGGGGCCCCAGGGAGGACAGGGCCGCTCACAGACAGAGCTGGAGGGAGGACACTGGGCACCCTGGAGTAAGTGGGCCACAGCGGCAGCAGGCTGGCTGCAGTGCTGGTGGAGACCCTAGGGCCCCAGTCCAGCTTCCACAAACCCACAGGCCTCCTGTGTTCTCTTGATGCCCCGACTTACCACATGCTAACCGGGGGTGCTGAGGCCGATGGGGCGGTGTTGTGCTCTTGCTGCCTCCTGGAACACAGCTGGGAGTTGGTCTGCTGGGCCCTCTGGGGTCCTGGACACAGATGCATGGGCTTCTTACGTTGTTCAGATTTTTTGTTGGCTTTTCAACAAAATACCTCAGAACTCAGGACCAGAGAATGGTTGGAGGAAAGCATGTCCAAATTGCACAGAGAGGTTTTCTTTTTGCTTCAGGAGGTAGAGGAACGGAAGTTCACACTTTCCCAAGGTCACAATCAAGGTCATCCACTGGCGGAGCCAGACTTGATTGCAACACTTAACCTCCTGGCCCTTGGGAGCCTGAAATATTCTTCCCTCGGCTCTGGGCTTTGTGCAGATGAACTGCCCACTGATTGCAGAGAGCTATAGAAATGCTAAGTGCATAGAGGTGGGGAGCCAGAGAGGATGGGAGCCAGTGGTCTGGGCTCCCAGCTGTCTGCCTGCCTCCCTCTTCCTGTGGGGTGCAGGTCCTGGGGGAGAGAGGGTGTCCAGGAAGGAGAGTGGCTTCCCTAGAGATCCAGGGAGTGGTGGAGGGTTCGTGATTTCATAATATTTCATAATCAAGATCCCAGGAACTGGGGAGAGAAAGAGAAAGTAACACCCAGCATATCTGATCCTTAAAGTCGTTTTTATTTTCAGTTTTCTTTGGGAAAAAAATGTGGGTGTACACATAAGTACATCTGAACATACAAGCATTCTCGTATGCATACACCTCCATATGTACCAAGTGTCTGGTGCATAAACACTCAGTAAACAGCCGCTATTATTATTCCACGTAAACTTAAACACAAGGAACACACATGTATTTTGCACAGCATCCCTAACATCGTGTAAATACTGTACTCAGTAATACTTGATTGCTCATTCCGCTCCACAGCCCTGTGCTCTGGGCACTGGATGGCTTGCAGCCCTCAAACTCTTGCAGCATTGCTGTGAGGTAGGCGCTGTTTGCAGTCCCGCTGTGCCCCACTGTACAAATGGGGACACTGGAACATAGATCATTTGCCCACAGCTGGTCACTGCAGAGCCATGACATGGCAATGTGTGTGTGTGTGCGCGCACACACACATGTATGAACAGGCAGATAGTACAGTTCTGTGCACTGACCTCCAGAATTTCCTGCCTTGTTCTGTGAGGGACTTCACGTCCTTCCTGAGAGGGGCCTGAAGGTTCTGTCCATCTTTGTTCAACATGCCCCTGGCCACCAACTGTTACTTCCATTATGGGTCCTGGGCAGAGCCTGGCAGAGACAGAGCCCTCTAGCCCCCAGCCTGGGCCACGCTCACCACACTTCCCCATAAGGCCATGGAGGAGGGAGATGGGAAGGATGGGATGTGGAGCCTGACTAGGGGCAGAAATGGAAGGGAAGTTCCTCCCTCTGTCCCCCTCCGCATCTCTCCACCACCAGGAACACTAGAGCTGCGTATCCAAAGTGCTCCTGAGCCTCCTTCAGCAGGTCTGCATGGGGCCCTGGGACCTGCCTTCCATGGCCCCTAGATGATGCTGATGAAGGTGGGCTAGGAGAACCTCCAGTTGAGTAGTAGATATTTTGCGAGAAAACTCAGGACCCAGCCTGACTCAGACACAAAAGACAAACCTGTGGGGAGTTGATGCCTGAGCTGTGTGGCAAAGAGCTTATGAGTCAGCGGCTGAATTCTGAGCTGATCCAGAACCCCACTGTTTGTGCGGGGCAAGGGAGCTTGGCTTTGTTCTCCGGCTTGAGCCCAGACCCTGTGCCCCACCCAGGTGTCATAGGTCCCAGGGAGGTGCTATGACAGGGTGGATGGTGTGAACCGCCATCTCTGTGAGGAAACACTGGCCGTGGCTCCTGGCTGGGCATACTCACCAGGGAGTTGGTGAGAAATTTCGGAGCGTCGGGTAGACCCTGGAGAAGGCTGTATGTTGCTGCATGAGGACAGCTCGGCACATTCACATTGGAGCACATTCTGGAACTCAGCAATTTGGGGTGATTTCTCAGATTAGGATCCTGACTTCTTTCAAAGCCTCTACAAATTGCCTGCAGAAGCAGAGGCGCAGGGGGCAGGCTCCTCAGCTGGTGTGTCCACAGGTTCTGTGGCCCCCTCCCTGGTGAAGGTGCTGTGCTAGCTCCATGAGGGAGTGGTGGCTGCCTGTCATAACCATCCACACCCCCATGGCCCAGAACGCCAACCTTTAACTCTAACTTAAAAGAGCCTGTCGTCCTAGCTGGTTTGGCTCAGTGAACAGAGCGTCAGCCTGCAGACTGAAGGTCCCAGGTTTGATCCCGGTCATGAGCACATGCCCGGGTTGCGGGCTCGATCCCCAGTAAGGGGAGTGCAGGGGGCAGCCAACCAATGATTCTCATTATTGATGTGTGTGTGTCTCTCTCTCCCTCTCCCTTCCTTTCTGAAATCAATACAAAAAATATATTTAAAAAAAGAGCCTATCAAACAAGTCCCCTGGACCAGACCTTCCAACAAATCGCCAGACCTCAGCTCCTCCTGCACAGAAAGCTGCTCAGTTCCCTGCCCCGTCCCACCCCCATGGAGGCAGTCTGTGTGGTGATGAGAAAACACCAGGGAGGGTTACAAATGCTGCGGGGCAGGCTCTGAGTTCCGCAGCCTCCCCTCTAGGGATTGAGAAGTGTCTGCTCTCCGAAGGCAGGTGGGGGTGGGGGGTTGGCACGCCTGTGGACTGCCCCTCCACCCTCGATCCCTGGCAGCACCTCTTCCTACACTCCTCCCACCTCTTAGCACCAGAGTCTCAAAGGCCAGGACTCTGTTAAACTTCCTGGGGAAAGCCCAAGAATGGACAGGCCTCCACGGGAGGTGGATGAGTAGCTCACTTAAAGCTGCTCCATGGACCTGCATTCCAAATGGGGATCCCACCCAGCCTGGCCCTCCCCTGCCCTCGCTTCGTGAGTCCTGCACCCTGTCCCCTGATACATGCTTCCCCACCCTGCCCACCCACAGATGTGCATGCCTGTATGCATGTGCTATACGCGCACACACACTCAGACACACACAGAGTCAGGACCAGTTTCTAGCCCCGTGTGCTCTTCAGAGCCTCAGGCTGAACAGCCAGCCTTTCTAGAAACCTGTGACCCAGCTCTCTTCTTTCCTCCCCAACCTGGTTGCAGTATTCCTACGAAGGGATGGAGATCAACAACCTGCCCGTGGAGCTGACGGTCGTGTGGAATGGGCACTTCAACATCGACAACCCAGCTCAGAACAGAGGTGTGCAAGGTGGCCCGGAGAGGGGGGAGGGGGCGGGGCGAAGGGGAGAGCTACTCTGCACTCATGGGCAGGTGTCATTCGTCCCCTGTCCTCTGGCCTGAGCCCACCCTCCACAGCCTCTCCACCATCCCCACTGCTCTGTGACTTGTTGGGCACAGGCTCCGTGTGGGCGAGTGGCCCTGGGAGAGGAGGAGTGAGCAGGGCTGGCTGGAGGGAGACTGGCCTTCCCAGTCCAGAACCATCACCAAAGGGAGGGACTGCACTCCTTGCCACACTCCCCACCCCTCCCAGCCCGACCCCAGCCCACTCTGGCCCTTTGCCTGCAGTTCACCTCTATAAGTGCGGAGCCATGCGGGAGAGCTGCGGCCTGTGCCTCAAGGCGGACCCTGACTTTGAGTGTGGATGGTGCCAGGTCCAGGGCCAGTGCACCCTGCGGCAGCACTGCCCCATCCACGAGAGCCAGTGGCTGGAGCTGGCGGGCCCCAACAGCAAGTGCACGAACCCCCGAATCACAGAGGTAAGCTGCTGTCCAAGGGTCCTGCCTAGGGTTGGGCCTGAGGCCATGCCTGGCCAAGGGGAGGCGAGATCAGAGAGGGGCTCCACTGTCCAGTTGGAGTCTCCATGGAAGCTGTGTCAGAAAGGACTGGAGTCATCACCACCTTCCCTTTGTCTCTAAGAGTCGCTCTTGGTGACAAATCCATGACACTCCATCAGCGGCAGGCTCACCAAGCAGTACACCCATGACAGAGGCTGTGTGGGTGGGAGTCAAGGGTTTAAGCCCTGGCTCTGTAGACTTAATTGCTGGGTAGGTCAAGGCTAATTCATCACTGTCTCTGTGCCTCAGCTTGCTCACCTGTGCAATGGGTCTGGTTGACCAACTATCTCATAGTGGAGTTATAAGGATAGTATGAGCCGACCTATGCCCAGCCTACAGGGATCTTCCCATCTTCCTCCCCCTGCTCATCATCATCATTGAAATCATTGCTGTCCGTGGCTAAGCACAGGGAGTCATGCCCCTGGGGTTCATTTAGGTTGCCCTGTGTCTTCACCTCCCCACTCCACATTCCAGACACCCTTCTGTGCCCTGACCCAGAGCCCTTAACAAGAAACCACCTTGGCAGGTGGGACTAACAGGTTATCTGGCAAAAATGGTGGGACTGGCTTTCTTCTTGGCCTCAGACCAAGAAAATTTCAAGGAGGAGATGGCAAGTTAACTAAATGTTCCTGAGATGGAGGCTATTCACTGGCTCCATCCTGGCATTGGCCCTCCCAGAACCCAGGGAACGAAGGGCCAGGCCGGAGATAAAACTCCTTTCTCAGGATGACAAGCTGGGGCTGGAAGGTCATGCAGCTGCTGCCAGGTGCCAGCTGCACTGTGGGGACTGGCTGAGCAGGCATTTGAGAAGAACACGGACTCCCTCTTCCTGCCTTCCCTATTTCCCTCACACAGAGATGGGTCTCCATCTCCAAAGAGCCTTTGTTTCCAATGCAATGAGAACACGCATGTGCAAACACTCACACTCACGTGCACGCTCATTCACAGACATGCACGCCTGCGTGTGGCAGAAGCAGGACATATCTTGAGTTTTGTAAGTGAACAGCCTCCCCCTGGCAAAGCTGCCACCTGGGGGCTCTCCAGCCTAGTTTCCCTTCCCTTTTCCCACCTTTCACTGTCTCCCCAGATGGAACCCCCACTTGGGGCCCTCAAAGGGGTAGAGAGCAAGACCTACTAAGAAGTGGCCTATCTGAGCTCTTTCTTTCCATTGCGATCACCTTGATATTGGCCAGGATCCAGGCGCTGATGTTTCAGAGGCCCCAGGATCGAGAAATGTGCCTTCCTCTGTCTATCAAATGCCAGGAAAGGCTGGCACGAATGTCTCTGCCACCAAGGTTTCTACTGCAGGATGCCACAGCCAGACTGTGTGAACTAGATGGAGCCCCGCCCTCAAAGCAGGCCCTTGGTCATTGGAACTTAACATTCCAGTCATGGGTTTTAACACCAAAGGTGACATCTTTGGAGGAAAAGCTAGACATTTCGGCCAGTGCATGAGGCTGAAGTCTCATTAAATATCCCTTAGAAACCACGTCAAACAGTGAAGGTAAAGGGGTTGTGACAAGTGCTCGGGTAACTCCAGGAAGATGCTTGGTGAGTTGGAGTTTGCAACTCAAGAAACAAAGACGCTGCTACTGCAAAGTCCACAGGAGAAGTGAGACGCTGACCCTGCTCTCAGAGGCTCCGGCTCTGAAGAGGAAGCGGGTGGGGGATGGAAAGATGGGAATCAGGCACCAATGTTACCATGAAAGGAACACAAAGAAGGTGCCTTAAAATTTCATTTGGGGGGAGGGGAAGGGACAAGAGAAGGATAAGGAGAGAGAGAGACTGTCTGGTTATGGAAAGTGACCTTAGAGAAGGGTCTTAGTTCCCATAGTGTGGAGGGCTGCGGCTTCACAGGAGGGTTACTCATGTAGCTGGAGATTGCAGCCAACACAAGCAAATGCCCAAACGCTTTACTAGTAATGCCCATTTTCAATGAATTACCCGGGAATGTTGAAGGTCACATTCTGCTCCCTCTTCTGTGAAGTAGGAAAATGAATAAGGGTCTTTGATCACTACTCCTGAAACCACACTCAAACCTGGGCTGCTCTGCCACGGCTCCCGCCCACTGGCAGTGCCAGATCCAGATGCCCTGGGGCACTTGGACACAGCTCAGGAACTGGGCAGAGGTGGGAAGAGTCGTTCCCTGGCCCATCAGCAAGGGGGCGATGGCTTCGTCTCGGTGCCTGCCAAATCACCATGTTTCCTCCCTCCAGATAATCCCAGTGACAGGCCCCCGGGAAGGGGGCACCAAGGTCACCATCCGAGGAGAGAACCTGGGCCTGGAATTCCGAGACATTGCCTCCTACGTCAAGGTGGCTGGTGTGGAGTGCAATCCCTTGGTGGATGGCTACATCCCTGCCGAACAGTAAGTGGACATGACCTGAGACACAGACAGGTACTGGAGGGGAGGGAAGATAAGCCAACAACAACGGGTCTTAAGGCTCATGGAGGTAAAAGAAAAATTCCCTTAACATTCTAGGGTGCTGGAGTGGGACTCCCACACCTGGACCAGCCAGCTGCCATATTGGGGGAAGTGTAGGAAAGGGGAAAGGCTGGGAGAGAAGTGATGGTTACCTCCTTGGGTTGTGGGGGTGAGTAGGAGTGAGATAGAGCAGAGTTAAAATCTGCAAAAGAAGTGTGAGTTCAATTGCTTACCCCAACTCCCTCTGCTGTCCCAGACTCCCCATGCATGTCCATACCAGGAATCTTGTGCTGCCCAGTATGGAGATGGAAATGAAACTCCACACTCCCGGACAGGCCTGTGGGTACTTTGGATAGTTAGTTTCTCTTTGCAAAATCTGCTGGTCCATTGAGAGGGTCATTCAACAGCCTAGCTGGCCTCTAACCTACCCGGTAGAGGAGGTTTGCAAGTCACATATTGCCTTGTAAATAAGTAAACACAATTTTCCAACCCAGCAAACCCAACCATGAAATCTTAGCAGCACAGTAGAATCTATTTATGCCATCTTTGCTTGCCACCTGTCCCATGGGCATAAGTTGCTGACTCTTTGCAAGGCCTCCCTGAGCTAGGTCAGTGCCCTTTGTGGTTCTGCTTACTGGATCCTGCCCAGATTCAGTGGTTCTGGAACCATCAGTACCACCACCCTCAGTTCCTCCTGAGTTCCATCTGGTTTTCCTAAGGTGCTCAGAGTACATCAGACCATTGAAGATTCCAGACTTGGTAGCACTCACCTCCCTAGTCCATCATTATTTATTTATCTGAAGATGATTTTGTGGGTCTTTCAACTTTCTGAGTTCTTGCTAAGACAAAATTGGCTGCTACCATATAGTGAGATTTGGGGAACTCTAAAATGCCCTACTTGGGACCTGACATTAAAAATATTATAAAGCCCTGGTTGGTTTGCTCAGTGGTTAGAATGTCAGACCTCAGACCAAATCAATGTGTCTCTCTCATATCTCATATAGATATATATATATATATATATATATATATATATATATATATATATATATATCTCCCTCTCTCTCTTCCCCCCCGCCATCCCTTCCTCCCTCCATCCTTTCCACTCTCTCTAGAAATCAATGGAAAAATATCCTCAGGTGAGGATTTAAAAAATATATTTCAATATATTAAAGCCACACTATTGAAGTATTATGATACTAGTTAGATTAGTAGAATCAGATAAACACCCAGAAAAATAATCCTGATGTATAAATATGTAGAATGTAATAAAAGTGACATTTCAAATCTGCAAGGAAAGGAAAGATCATTCAGTAAGTGGTGCTGGTTAACTCCCTGAAAAAAAAAATCAGATCTTTACTTCACTTTATAATCTAAAATAAATTCCAGACAGATTAAAAAGTATAAAAATGAAACTATGCAAGGATTACAAGAAAACACAGGAGAGAATTTATCTAATTTCAAGAAAAGAAAGCTGTTCTAAGTATAACTGCAAAAGAAAAATTATAAAGGGAAAGATAAGAAGATTTGAGTAATGAAACTTAAAGCTTGTGCCTCAAAAATCATTATAAGCAGAATAAAAATGTGAATGATAGACTGGGTATATGTTTATACCCTATTACAGGTAAGAGATGGTTTTATAAACAAAAATAAAAGAGGTTTTACAGATACAAGGAAAATACCACAAAAGTAAGCAAAGAGCATCCAAAAGTCATATAAAAATGTTTAACATCAGTAGTAACTAATGAAATGCAAATTAAAACAAGGAACAATGTTTGAAAGCCAATGTCTAGAGCAGATGAGAGGCATGACAAATAGCATATGCCTACGTTCTTATCAGGAGGGTAGATTGGGATGAACTTTCTGGAAAGTAGTTTGGAAATGTGAGTCAAAAGTCTTTAGCTTGGCCATATTACTCCTGGACCTTTCCCTTCATAACCAGAATGCACAAATATTTATTTGCATAAATGCTTATTTTGGCCTTATTTATAGCAGTAAAAATTTAGAGCAGTTTATGTGTTTGAAAATAGGGACTTAATCAACTCAGTAAACACTTTTATATGCATAGGACAGTCAACTACAGAGCCATTAAGTCGGATACTGTGGGAGAATCATGACCAGGAGTGCACTCGAGGTCTATAAAGGGAGAACACAGGTTACCAAGCAGAATTCAGAGTTTCTAATTAATTTTATGAAAGAAAATCAAATTGGAAACATGTACACAGACAAGTGGACAGTGAATATTCCTGGGTGAGGCAGTTGGGGGTGGGTGTATGTATGGCAAGTGCTTTTATGTACTTTCTGTTTTTGACACTGAACATGTATGGGTTATGTACCTTCACGGAAGGGCATATATTTTTGCTGGACTCTCACCCAGAAGTTCTTCCTAAGAGAAGCACAGAACCCAGGAGCCATACAGTGAAAGAACAAGCAATGAAGCACACAGCCACGTTTAAACGTTAGGCTTCTGGGTGGCAAAAGACATCATAAACACAATTGAAGCAGAAGTGACCAACGAGAAGAGAATGTAAAACTTATTACAGACAGAAGTTAATGCTCCCAGCTCCGCAGATCCTACAGAAGGGCAATCCATTCGCAAAATGAAGAGAGGGCTTCGGACAAGTCAAAGGAAAGGCTATGCAAGATTAAAACACACACGCATGTATTAAAACACACATGCATGTATGAAAACATGGGTACCCTCACTAGTAAGCAGAGAAATGATGGTACAGTCACAGTGTGAAACACTGTGAAGCTGCTGAGGGCAGAGTTGTGTGAACAGTGACATGAACGAAGTCCATGCTGTATTGTTGAGTCAAAAGACAGGTTAGAACAGTGGATAATTAGGTCTCACTTTTATTTTTAAATCATGTATATGTTTCATTATATATATTTGTATATTGCTGTGTGTGTATATATATAACATTTGAGTTTATGTGTGTGCATATATCAAACATAAATATACATACATATGTGTGTATGTGTGTGTATATATGTGCAAATATATATAGTTGGGCAAGTTGACTAACTTTGCTGTGCCTCAGTTTTCTCATTTGTAAAATGGAAATCATATATATAATTATACATATGTGTGCACAGGTCTAGTAAAAGCCCTGGGAGACTATATATACCAAACTTGTAGAGAGATAGGAATGAAAAAAGGGGACACTATTTTTTTATTGCCACACTTACGTACTATCTCATTCTCAAAATTCTCAAAAGGTATGAACAAATATTGCAATTAAAACAAACATTTATAAAAAGGGGAAAATGTATGACTCCCCCCAACCACAACATGCCTGTCTGTTGGCCTTCCAGGCCCTGGCTAGGTCTGGGAGCAGAAAGCCCGTGGTGAGGCAGGCCATGAATTCCTACAAGGATCTGAAAACCTTAGGTCTGCTCCATGGCTCCTGTCTGGCTTGCTGTGGGTCCTTGGCTAAGTCACTATACCTCTCTGGTTCTGCCAGCTCTGTCCGCTAAGCCGCTTGGCTAAAAATCACAGCAATTCATCATTGAGTAGATAATTCATGAATTAGGCACTAAGTTTTGGGTCAGAGCCCTCTCCTTATGCTCCCCACTTTACAGAGGGCCTCCAGGGGACCCCTGAAGACCATGTTTCCTCATTTCCTGAGGACTCAGCAGGAGCCCCTGCAGGAAGGAACCTGGGTGTCTTTCACCTCCTCCCCTGCCCATCCCCGAGATCCTACTGCAGAGAAGGGGGCCAGGGGTCACGGCTGGGAGTCTTGTGACTGTCCTGTGATCCAGGGGGTCTGTCCTCTCCTCCTGCAGGATCGTGTGTGAGATGGGGGAGGCTAAGCCCAGCCAGCACGCCGGCTTCGTGGAAATCTGTGTGGCCGTGTGTCGGCCCGAGTTCATGGCCCGGTCCTCGCAGCTCTACTACTTCATGGTGAGTCCTGGCCGCCAGCGTCCTGGCCACGCACAGGCCCCAGACCTCGTTACCATGATCACTGGCCCTTCTAGACCTCTGTGGGAAAACCCAGGCAGCTCCAGGGAAAATGTTGGGGCTCCACCCCAGAACCCCCTGCTGAGGGGCAGAGTGGCTGGAAGGTGCAAGCATGGTCCTACATCAGGACTCCTGGGGTGTGAGCGCTGTCCCTGCCACTTCCTGAGTGAACCTGGGCAAGTTGCTTAAGCTTTCTGTGCCTCAATGTCTTCATTTCTAAAACAGAATAACAATAGCATCTACCCCAAGTTGCAGGTGTGAAAATGACATCAAGTAGATGTAGCACTTTGAGTATCAATTCCTTTATGATTTCTGCATTTGCTGCCGGGGCTCCTATGCCTTGCCCTGTACATTGGCACCTGGCACTTCCATCCCACCATCCTCACCTGCCCTAGCTTCCCCACTCACCACCATCCCTGTCCTGTGACTTCCTGAACCCACCTCATTATCTCACGTCTCACCTACACTCCACTCTGCCTTCCTCTGCCCACACCATTACCTTTCCCACTCCAACATCCCTTACTCCTCCTCTCCCTCCTCAGCCTTCACCCAGCCCTCCCCTCCCTCCAGCCTGGACCCTCCCTGACCTGCATGGCTGCCTGGCCAGCTCCTGGCCGTTCTGGGTGAGGGGTTCTGTGATGACAGGGATGCTGGAGACCTGAGCACAGCTCCTGCCACACATGTCCCATCACTTTCCAGCCTGTTTGCCCACCCAGTTAACCTCTCAGGTTAATGACAGCTGTGAGGATATAATTTCCTCATGATGCTGAGCTGCTTTGGGAAGCTGGAAACCTGTGCAATGGATTTTATGTCTGAGCATTAAATGGCCTGAAATTTGTCATGGGGGCTCAATGTTCTACTTCCTTACTCCCTTTTTTCCTCCCTCTCTTTCTCCCTCCCTCCTCCCTCCCTTCCCTTCCCTTCCTTCCTTCCTTTCTTCCTGTCTTTCCTTCTCCTTCATCTACCTTCCTCCTCTTCTTCTTTCTCCATTCAACTGACAACTGTTTATCACCCTGTATAATACCTCTCACAAGGTATTTATTGGAGAGATGCTTGCTTAGTTGATTGAATTTTATAATGATAATAATCTGGTGGCCCTGGTTGGTAATGAACCAACTCTCACACAGCCCCTCCCGGGGAGGCCCACAGTCTGTGGATGAGCTGAGACAGAGGACTTGTGTGTACATATGAACGGGAGGGGGCCACCTTGGAGGACGGTGCACAGACGACTTCCTGCCTGGGCTCCGCTCTGTGCTTCCCCCGCTCTGCTCTAAAAAACAGTTGCCCTGTGAACAGCCGGCTGTCACTAAACACACATGGAAACTCAGGGAGAAGAACACCCAAGTAATGCGCTAGTGGGGGTGCTGTGTCACCCATTTGTTGTAGGTTTGAACCCTGCCTTCTGAAAGGACTTGAGGGAATTTCAAGTTAAAACCAATATCACTTGAGAGACAAGTGGTAAATATATGTATGTTCATATAGAAAGTATACACGTATGTTTCATATTATATATATACTAGTGCCCCAGTGCACGAAATTCATTAAAAGGGGATTAATTAGAGGAAATATTTTAATATTGCTATTTGCCCTTTCTCTATAATAGAAGTGTCAGAGATTAAAGAAAATTAGTAAAACATATATGAAAATTTTCCTCCTGTCAGAGTCTGGGGTGCACCATGGAACCCAAAGTTAAGTCTTCAACTACCCACGTGCACCTCAAAATTGCTAGAGACCCAAACCTGGACGGCCCCTCTTCATTGGGCCAGATCCAGACCCGGCCGGTCCCACCCTGTCAAGCCTGTGTGGGGCTGCATGTCCCCTGGGGGAAACTTTCAAGGAGGAGGAATGGTAGGGACCCAGCTCCTCCCCAATCCCCACCTTGTATTTAAGGGCCCCATAGCTGAGGCCTCCCCACAGAGCTTCTGGGGGTTCAGAGAGGGAACGAGAGGCAGAGGGCCCCTGAATCTCTCCAGGAAGTTAGGAAGGGACAGAAAGGCCCTCCTCATGCTCCCCGGCACCACAGAGCATCTTGTAGGTGGAACAGCCTGGGCCCCACAGGAAGCCTGTAGCTCCTCTGAGACTGGATTCTTTCAGGGGGCCCCCTCCCAGGGCCGAGGCGGGGGTCAGGTTTGGTCTCCCTCAGTTTCCCTCCACAAGTCAGGCCAGACTTGGTTACACATGTTGATCTTGTCACAAGTTTGAGTGCTTTTCCCTTCCCTGGAAAAAGTGCTTTTCCCTTCCCCCGACTTCCCTCCTGGGAGCTGAGTGAAGCAAGTAAGGTAGGACTGATTCCCTCGAAGCTTACTGGTGAAATGTCTGTGGAGCTTGTCTTGAATGAGTAACAGCTTCTGACAGCTTTAAAACACAAGGCATCTGCATCTGCATCTCTATGCTTTCCTCTCCCTGCTTCCTGCAAAAGCCAGCAGGGTTACTCCTACCCCTTCCAAGATCCCCACCTCAAGGCTGCCAGAGAGCCTGTTCTCCCTTCATCCCATCTATCCTGACTTCCCTGGTTTTGATTATATCTCTGGCATCCACCAACCCTCCTTGCCTTGCAGCCCCTGGGAGCGCGCGCGCGCGCGCACACACACACACACACACACACACAGAGCCAGTCAGTGAGACCTCCTGTTACAGACACTGGGGACAAAGAAACCATTTGTGAGAGGTGACATGGAGTTATGGAACCAGAAAACGTCAGGCACCTTTTGAGATAACCGCTGTTTGACCCGGCTCCCTGATACTGTGATCAGAGAGGGTAAGCAATTTGTTCTAGCCAAACAGCATGATCTAGGCAGAACGGAGAAAGGGAAACTCTTTCCACATGTCACTGCCCCCCTGCCCAGGTCTCCGGCTGAGTCAGAAGCAAAGGCAAAATAAAGCGTTCCTGGGCTTGGTGGGTGCTGCAGGGATGCCAGGCCCAGGACCTGCAGGGACTGGTGAGCAGAGTGCTGGGTCGGACATAAAGTGTAGCGGTCAGCGTGCGTCCCTGCGTGTGTGACCTGAGCTTTTACTTGGGCATCACGTGCCAGGCCCAGAGCTGTAGGCTTCTCTTCTCTGGTTATGGATCCAGGCCTGTCTGTGGGAAGGCTGCCTGCCAGCTCCTCCCAGGGAGCGAGGGAGCAAGGGAGCACAGTGGGTTCAAGTTTGGTGCAGAATATTTTGAGAAGGCAGGGAGTGGGGGCCAGGGAGAAGGAAATCTTCATTTAAATGCAGATACAGGCTTCTCACCTGGGACTGAAGAAAGTTTTTCCATTAAAATGCTAATGAAAGAACACACTGCAACTCCAAATCCTCAGCCACCACCAGCCCCCTTGCCAATTGGACTCAATCGCTGACCAGTCTTTGCCCCCAGCCCACCCCACCCCCTCACACACACCTCATTTCCCTGGGGTCTTCAGATCCCATTGCCCAGGCCTGGGTGCTCTGGGCTGAGTCTGAGAGGTCTGTGGAAGGAGTAGATCACCTTCTGAAAGCAAATGAGATTGGAGACCGGGGAGGGGGTGGAGAATTGGAGCTCTGGAATCATCAGACAGGTCTCAGTTGTGCCCCCTTTCAGTGTGGGACCTTGGAAACTGTCCCTAACAGCTCTGAATCTCTTCTGTAAGATGGGTAGTAATACACACCTTGTCGGATTGATTGAGTGATCAAATTATTTACATGTATTAATATATTTAGATATTTATGTATATGAAACTATAAAGCTTGCCACTTAAAAAACCAGTACATAGCAGCTATTATTAATATTACTATTATTAATATAGAGATGCAAACTCCAGGGGCCAGACCTTGCTTATTCACACAAGTGTAAAAAAAAAACACCAAAAAACTGTGCGGGCTCTCTGGGAGGCCACCGTGTACGGATTCCAGAAGGTGGCCCGGGGCGTGGGAGCTGCCTCAGGCCTGCACGGAGCCTCCGCAGCCCATCCCAGTTGTGTCTCAGGCCAGATCCTCTCCTACACAGACGCTGACTCTCTCAGACCTGAAGCCCAGCCAGGGGCCCAGATCCGGAGGCACCCAGGTGACCATCACCGGCACCAACCTGAACGCGGGCAGCAATGTGGTGGTGCTGTTCGGGAAGCAGCCTTGCCTCTTCCACAGGTAAGCACAAGGCAGGCTTTGGGCGGCACAGCCAGGCAGCAGGCTTCCTCAGGCTAAACTCTGCAATGGCCGCCACCTCCCTGGAAAGTGGTGCTCCCTTGGGGACAGGGCTTTCTGGACACACCTGGCTGAGGATGTTTGGCTCCGTCTGGAGACTTGCCAGCCTGGATAGGCCCTTGTGCAGTTGCCCACCATTTCACCTTGGTGCCCCAAACCACCCCTGGCAGAACCCTGGGGTTCCACAGGACATGATTTGGAATCTAGAGTCCCTTCCCTGGGGTTAGCTTCTCACAGGCTGCTGCAGAGTCCACAGGGACTGCTGAGCGCGGGCAGGGGCAGCTACCCCAGCTCGCTCCTGTGTATCTCCAAAGGCAGCTGGCTTTCTCTCCCCTGGTCCCACCATCCAGCCCCAGAAGGGCCTGCCTTTCATGAGCCAGGAGCCTGGGAGACAGGGAGGCGGGAGGTGTGTCTAGTGAAGAACTCCACGAGATGTGGCAGGGGCCCCCCACTGCAGAGAGGTTCTGCAGAGAGAGGTTTTCCCAGGATGGAGCCATGCTCAGGGCCCTGACCGACCTGGCCAGACCCAGCCATGCCTTGCATGAGTGATGTTAACGAAAAGCGCGTTGTGACACTTGTTGGCCTGGCAAAAGCCAGTTCACTGAGGGCTGTTGCAGCAGGTATCAAGCTATCACAGCAAAGGAAAGATGGGGCTCAGCTCCCCACACAGCAGAGGCAGCTGGGCATTTACGCCCAACAGCAGGGGAGGTTGATCCTTACTAACCTAACACAATAGTATTCTTGCTGAAGGCTGGCCTAGGTGATCAGATATCAGGGTTGAAGGATGAGAAATTTGATCAGATGGAGAGCAAGGGTTGGGGGACTCTTGCTAAACTGACTTAGCGGGATTCTCGCCAAGAGTGGGGCTAGTCAGGCAGGCTAGGAGGCAAGGCCCAAGGCCGAGGGTTGGCCGAAAGAGGGCTCCGGAGAGCCTGTCTTTGTCAGTCCTTCCCAGAGGTTTAGTCTGAGGCAGTGTTCGCCATTGCCTCTGAGGGCCTGACAAATGGGTCTGGAGGTGAGAGGGCCCTGACTCAGGACCACCACCCTTCCTGGACCCCAGGGGCCCAGCTCCATGTTTTCCCTCCCTCCAGGCGCTCTTCATCCTATATCGTCTGCAACACCACATCCTCAGAGGAGGTGCTGGCGATGGAAGTGACGGTGCAGGTGGACAGGGCCAAGATCCACCAGGACCTGGTCTTCCAGTATATGGAGGACCCCACCATCATGCGGATTGAGCCGGAGTGGAGCATCGTCAGGTAGGCGCTGCCCAACCTCACTTCCCTTTCTCGAATCTCAAACGCCGAAGAGAGTTCTGAGGACCGAGTCCTGCTTTGGGGACTGATGAACTGGAGTTGGCTCCCTCCTTCCGCTGAGAGCACCTCTATGCAGGGCCTGGTGGCCAGGCTCTGACCAACAAGAGCCCACAGCCTCTCCTTTGAGGATGGGTGGTGCACCTGGAGGCCATGTTCCCATCTCACAGTGACTGTCCGGGGGAGGTGTCAGTCCTACTCCTTAAACCTCGCTTCTGGCAATATGGACAGTAATTCAAGTCCTGGCGAGGAGAGCATGGGGAGGAGGGGTAAGGTCAGATCCGGCTTCTTCTTGGTTTGCTCTGGAAGGAAAGCACACTCCGACCTCCAGGGTTTGGTGAGGAGGTCCATCCTCTGCTTCTGTGGCCTCCTGTGTCTCAGCACCCATGGGCTCTAGTTGCCCGCTGGCTTTGTCCTTCCCTCTGCTGCACACTCTGCCAGGGCAGGGACCTGGTCTTGGTCCCCGAGCTTTCCCCGTGCTCCACAGGAGCACACAGAACCTGTTTCTTAGACGAGGGTGCCAGGCACGATGCTGCTACAGAAAGACCCTTTGGTGCAGTCTCTTGCTCAGCCACTCACAAGCTGACTTGGGTCAGCTGCATCATTTCCCAGGGTCTACACTTCTTGCATGACTCACCTGGGACTTTGGAAACCCCAGGACCTGGTCCCTTTCAGCCCTGGCTTGGTGGCACCTGGAGTGGGGGTTCGCGCCACAGGAAGGAACTTCGGGCAGGCAGCATGAGTCTGCTTTGCCAGGCCCTGCAAGAGGGCATCCTAATTGCAAGGCCCCTGGTGATAGTGGGGAAATGGCTGTACCAGGGGCCACGTGGGGAATGGACCAGGGCTTGGGTCAGAAGGAGTGAGCTCAGCCCAGCTCCACTGCTTACTGCCCTGTAACCCTAGAAGTTACTTAGCCTCCCTCTGAGGGTGGCTAAGAGGATTAAGGGGTGCAGATGCACAGTATGCTGCCTGGCTCAGCTCCCTTTTCCTCCCTGGCCCTCGGTCTTCGGCCTTCCCACTGTCTGCCTGGGGTCAGTGGGGAGGCGAGGGCATGAAGATGTGGTCTCCACAAGCTGAGGCAGGAGTCAGAGACCAGTTTAGTCCAGAGAACAATCCTTGAAACCAGGAGTTAGCAAACTCCAGCATGGAAACCAAATCTGGCTGTCCACCTGCTTTTGAAATAAAGTTTTATTGGAACACAGCCATGCTCATTTGTATATGTTTGTCTATAGCTGCTTTCTCGCCACAACAGCAGAGCTGAGGAACTGTGGCAGACCACACAGCCTGGGAAGCCAGCAGTATTTAGTCTCTGGCCCTTTACAGAAAGAGTTGGCCACCCCCGGCCTTACAACCAAGGAAAGGCAGCATTTCTGTTATGAGACTCGGTTGTCCTCATCAATTTACTCTCTAAGGACCAAACCTAATAAGTTTTAGCCATGATCTTAAAGCAAATGAAGGCTATAAGGCACGGAGAGGGGATAGCCTGTAAAAAGCGACTCCAGGCTTTGCCCCTGGGGCCTGGTGAGTTGGGGAAGTTGGCAAAGCCCCCTGTGCCCAAGACAAGCTCTGCAACTCCCTGAGGAATTCTCAGCCTGGTTTAATTCAGTGCTTCCTCCCGTCATCATCACAGAAACAGGTGCCATCCTTCCTGCTGTCATCTGCGGGGGTGGACTATGGTCCATCGGCTCCAGGGTTTTGCTGCAGTTACAGCCCATGCTGGGGTGGGCTCTGCAGACTTCCTGCCTCTGCACTGCTTCCATCCTGGGCTACTGAGGAGCAGTAATGGGGGACGTTGAGTAAATGTGTTTTGAATTGATTGAGATCAGGAGTTAGCTGGATATCAGAAACCCAAACACTGCCCTGGGTTTCATGGGAATCTTCCTATACACCCGTGTGTGCGCATGCATGCGTGTGTGTGCACATGTGTGTGCATGCAGGCATATGTGTGAGTGAGTTTTGGCGGGGGCAGGTGGAGGCGAGAGAAAGGAGGGGGAAGTAACTGGAAGAGTAAAGAAGGGCAAGAGGGTAGAGGGTAGAAATGAATGGGTGTCCAGGGTTCTGTACCCACCATGCTTTTAACTATTCAACTGTTGTAGGGAGTAGGATTCTTCTTAAAGACACTCCCTTGGTTGTGGGAAAGGTGATTCCTCCCTTTCCTGTGAGTTGTCCCCAAAGAAGATAGCCTCCCTCTCCCCTGTCAGCTTCTTAGCCACCCAAAAAGAGGACACTGGCACCCAGGCTGCCTTTGAAAAGCCTCACAAAGGGAACCTCCTGACTACCCATGCTTCTCCCCTGGCTGACAGCGGGGTATGCGAGACTGAGTCCCGAGCGTGTCGCTTTGCATTCTGAGGGGAGGCTCCTGAGTGTCTGCGCCTCTGCCTTTCCCAAGTCTAAATCAGCTGCAGCCTCTACAGTGGAAATTGGTGGTATGGTTGCCCTGGGAAGGAGGCTGTGCTCAGGCCCTGGAGGGTGTGGTGGGGACAGTCTGGTCCACCAGGCCAAGGGCACTGTGAACATTTTTCTGAGACCAGTGGAAGCTGGAGGAGGAGACGCCAGGTATTGCAGAATGGCAGCTGGCTGGAGGCCGGAGACCTTGGGGAGCCAAGAGGGCCGAGCGGCAGACCCGGCCTCCACAGGGTGTCCAAGCTCCGAATGAGATCAGCGCAGGATGGCCACGGACATCTGGTCATCACTGACTCTGCCTTGGCTGCCGAGAGCTCCTCCTTGTTATTATGCAGTCAGCTCGTCAGCCTTGTCCCCATGAACGTTGTCATGCCAACTGGCTACCATTGTCTTTAATGTCAAGCGCAGCCAGATTGGTTATATCATCGTTGTCGCGGGGTGCCATTGCTGCTCCTGTCCCTGTGCTCATACCCTCCTTCTCTCTTCCTGGGCAGTGGGAACACACCCATCACCGTGTGGGGGACTCACCTGAACCTCATCCAGAACCCCCAGATCCGTGCCAAGCATGGAGGAAAGGAGCACATCAATGTGAGTCTGGGGTTGGCAGGGGTCACTGGGACTGTCCACCCAACATGTCACCTCCCTAAAGGGTGTGGGGCTCCCTGAGGACTCAGAGAGGCCCACCCCGGACACTGATGACCCATCTTGTGTGATGCCCCTGAGCAAGATGAGGGCATTTTCACACCTTGGGGTATGGGCAGGGAAGGCCAATGGCTTCTAGGGTGTATGGAGCTTTATATGCATTTTCCTCCAGCCTTCTGACCCCCCAGTTCTGCTCTCTAGCTTAGAGATGCCCTAGTCACTGCCATACTCGCCACGGGCAACGTGGAGTGAGGTGCCAGCTGCAGAAAATATTCCCTGAGTGCCTAGGCTGTGTGTCCCAGGCTGCAAAGGATTCTGACTCAGGCATAACTCTCTGTATCAACCCCATGCTACATGGCAGCATCACAGGTGGCCCGGTAGGTGCGGGCAGCCTCGCACGCCAGTGCAGACCCCCGGCTGAGTCTCCCTGCCTGCTCCTCTGCAGCTCTGTGAGGTTCTGAACGCCACGGAGATGACCTGCCAGGCTCCGGCCCTTGCGCTGGGGCCCGACCACCAGCCTGACCTGACAGAGAGGCCCGAGGAGTTTGGCTTCATCCTGGACAACGTCCAGTCCCTGCTCATCCTCAACAAGACCAATTTCACCTACTATCCCAACCCCGTGTTTGAGGCCTTTGGTCCCTCGGGAATCCTGGAGCTCAAGCCTGGCACACCCATCATCCTGAAGGTAGACTGAGGCTGGGTGCTGGGGGTGGGAAGAAAGGCGGCCACTGCCCAGGAGAGAGGCCAGAAGCCTCGGGCTCCTGCCAAATTTCATGACTGGACTCCCTCACTCAGACTGTGTTTTAGCTCAGGGTATGCGAAGACTCTCTCAGAGTTCATGCTGAGAGCCTCAGTCTCCTTATAAGCCATAGAGACCTGTTCAGGGCAGCCAGACCCACACTGGCCTTCGGACTCGCGAGCTTTGTCAGATGCTGGGAGGTCAAAGGTTCAGACTGATTGATTCCTCCTGTGCAGCCTTTTGAGAACCACAACATAGGATTTCTTTGGAGCGTGGATAGCGACTTTTCATTTTAACTGCTGTGGCAGTTTGAATCCACTGGTAGTGACTGATGACAGCTCTGGGTTGAGAAGGATTCTGAGGCTGCATTTGGGATAAGCTGGAAAGAGCACCTTGATTATTGCTGTCCCACTGAGAAAGGGGATAGTTGTGTATGGACCACGGTTTTTGTGGACTTACTGGGGAAGGTGGTCTCTCCACCAGCTCACCGGTAGGTTGGAAACTCCGGTGGGAGGACAGGCAGCCAGCAGTGGTTGTGGCCCTGACTCTGGGGTGGGAACTGGGTTTCCTGTCCATCCAGGGCAAGAACCTGATCCCCCCCGTAGCTGGGGGCAATGTGAAGCTGAACTACACCGTGCTGGTCGGGGAGAAGCCGTGTGCTGTGACGGTGTCTGATGTGCAGCTGCTCTGCGAGTCGCCCAACCTCATTGGCAGGCACAAAGTGATGGTGAGGCTGCAGGCCCTGTCTGTCCCGGGGAGACTGGGCATAGGGATCGGGGTGTGAGCGACCCAGCTCCACCCTGGGCCCCAGGCATCCTGGGAGGGGATCCTGGCCTGTTTCAACCTTCCTCCAACCTCCCCACACCCTATTCCTGCCCTGTCTTTCTTTGGGCTTCTTTTTCCTGTGCTGTCATTCCTTCCGTACTGGCTGGTGCCATGATGAGAGCAATGCAAGTCACTTTAAATGATGCGCTAAATCGCTCGTTATGAGTGGGAGACTCTTCTAGAAAAGGATCCCTGTTGACCTGAGGAGGTCCCCGAAATCACATCTGTGCCGCGGTCACCTGTCCTTACAATGGGATGAGTGACGACACCCAGTTATCGATGTCATCGTGTCACACCATTTAGATCCCAGTTGTGTGCCATTTCCTTTGAAGATGCCCATGTTGTCTCCTGGATACGAGAATGGATTTTCCCGCTGTAGGGGTGCCGTGCTAGCTATGCAGACCGCCTCCCCCAGCCCCAAATGCCCTCTCGGCTGTTTTTACAACCAAAGATGCTGCTGTTCCCCAGGGCCATTTCCCTCGTCCCACCCTGGTCACCAGTGCACTGGTGACTTGGAACTGGGCCCGAGGCTGCTCTGTCCCCACGCCCAGCTCCATCTCACCCACTATGCCCCCAGGCCCGCGTCGGCGGCATGGAGTACTCCCCGGGGATGGTGTACATCGCCCCGGACAGCCCGCTCAGCTTGCCCGCCATTGTCAGCATCGCTGTGGCGGGTGGCCTCCTCATCATCTTCATCGTGGCTGTGCTCATTGCCTACAAACGCAAGTCCCGCGAAAGCGACCTCACACTGAAGCGGCTGCAGATGCAAATGGACAACCTGGAGTCCCGCGTGGCCCTGGAGTGCAAAGAAGGTACTGAGTGGCCAGGTGGCTGTGGCTCCACGCTGGAGGCTGGGTATGCATGTGCATGCACGTGTGTGCGTGTGTACATGCGTGGCTCACACGTAAGCAGTGGGCAGGGCAGCATGGGCAGTGCTGGGGCTGGGTGTCCACCTGCAGAACTTGAATTCTCATCGATGAGCCTGTCCCCGGACCAATCCCATATCCTAGCCAGTCCCACCGGGGCAAGGCCAGGTAAGCTGAAGCTTCCTGTCCCTCTCCCTCAAGATGTCCCCTGCCTTTCTCCCCAAGTCAAACTGGGATCATTTCAAATCCCACTAGAGCAGTTTCCAGCCCAGAATCCTGGCCTGTGGGTTTTGCGCTCCCCCCTCAGGGGGCCTTGACAGAACACATTCCAGCAATCTTCAGCTGTCTTCCTGAAGGAAGGTCGGGCTGCAGGGCTAATCTGAGAGTTAGAAGGAAGAGTTTCACAGTTTGTATTTTAAAAAGTTACCAACGCACCATGAACTGAACCCAGCTGCGCTAAATCTCAGAAGGGAATTAAGGAGTCAGACTCTTGTCACCCCTAGGATATCATTCTGTGAGTCACCAGGGAAGGGTGAGTGGCTCCTTGCCGTAGATTTATATACAGAGTAAATGCGGCCATTACCTGGGGCTCTCTGATGGGAGGAGGGACCACTCCATCCCCTCTCTACATCCTTTTGCTGTCAACGCACATCCGCCTTGTGGGACTGTTAATTACTGCCTTTTATTATATTTACGCTGCTTAATTTTTTTCTCCGCAATGTACTCTTTCCTCTAATTAGGAGTAGTGATTAGAATCTCTTTTATGTGTGGCAGGCGTGAGGCTTTGAGTGTTGGAGGCACTTGGTGACTTGAAGAGAAGCTGCAGACTGATAAAAAGCCAGCTCCCCCCCTCTCCTCCTGACCAGATGAGCACCCCAACTGGGAGGGGTACCAAGGGCAGGGTGAAGCCAGGTTCCTTTCTGAGAATGTTCCAGAGGAGGAGGAATTAGCATCAGACAGGGAGGCCAGCTGAGCATCGGTGGAGGTGCTAGGAAAGCCCTAGCCTCTGCTCAGGGGAGAGCCACCCCATGTGGACAGCCAGAGAGGACTAGAGCAGCATGGAGGATTGGCCTGAAGTACTTCCCAGGGGTGCCCAGGGCTGATTCTGGAATGTTTGCAGGGCAGCTTGGTCCAGGAAGGTGACTTCCTGAAGACTTGACAACGAGCTAGGACATCACCTGCATACACACTTCTGACAGTGAGCCAGGACAGCACCTACACACACACTCAGAAGAGGCCTCACCCGGGCCCGTCACAGGCCTTACCTTCTGATATAACACACACACACACACACATGCTGACATACACACTCAGATGACCACTCATGCACTCTCACCCACACACTCAAGCACACACACACTCACACTCATGCTCATGGGCACATTTCCATGTACTCCCACAAGTGCACATGCATGTTCTTCACTCAGTACATACATGAGTGTTCATTGGGACTTTGGTAACAATAGTTGCCAAAGATGCTCACCGACTCCCCTTCACAACCACAAGTGCACACACATTGCTGTCATTTTAGCGTGGATGCGTTAGGGTTGCTCTGCTTCAGAGTCACTTCGCTTGTCAAGGACCCCCTGTGTCCCGGTGACCAGAGCAGAGGTGCAGGAAGAGAGCAACACAGGAGGAACCTCTCCGTGGTCCCTCTGGCAACCCCGTTGTCTGTCAGATAGGAAGCATTGTCCTCAAGCCCCAAACCTCAAGCTCCACGGGCCTGCAGTCAGCACGGCAGGAGGCGGTGGGGTCCAGGGCCTGGGGCAGCGTGTTGTGTTCCTGGGGTCAATAGAGCCCACTGGACACAGGGCTTGCTTTTCCAGGACAGGGCTTATGAATCTCTTCCGAGTCCATCAAGTAGTTTCCCTTATAGTTGTGTTTGTATAAACAGAAAGAAATGTTTAGTCAACATCCACTAGCCATTCTTCTTTGTTAACATGTGTTAATCCATTCTGGAGTGTGCACACATGTGTGCATGCATGATTACATGTGTATTTGTCTGTGCATGCATATGTGTATGTGTGTGCATGCATGTGCCGAGGAGAAAGGCAAAGCAGAGGAGGGCTGGGTACATTACCTCTGACTTCCTCAGGTGGCAGATGGGCTCTGCCCAGGACAGGGTGTGGTCACAGCTTTGAGGCTGTGTAACAACCTCAGCCTGTGTGCTGGCCCATCCCTGGGCTAGAGAGCTCTTGTAGCTCCGTGACTATCTGGAGACCTGAGTTGCCTCCACAGACAGCAGTGCCCACACAGCTCATACTTCACCAATGAGTAGCATCAACTTGTGGAAGGACAGAGACCCACTCTGCGTATTTATATGAAAGGGGTATCTTAGGATGGCAGAGCCCCATCTGGCCTCATTTGGTGATTTGATGGCTTCAGTGACCTGCATGGCCCAGAACTGGGACTTCAGAATAAATTGTCTTTAACTCTTAAAAGGACTATCAAACACAGAATCAGAAATAGACCCTTCATCACTAGAAACACCTCCTTGCCTCTCCCCCACCCACCATTCATCTACGGCCCCTGGCCCCACGCACATTTTTTAAATCATCACACAAGGATCTTTTCCCATTGATTTTTAGGGAGAGTGGAAGATAGCAGGAAAGACAGAGAGAAATATCATTGTGAAAGAAAGACATCGATTGGTTGCCTCCTGCAGGAGCCCCGACCAGGGGCTAGGCCAGGGAGGAGCCTGCAACTGAGGTACATGCCCTTGACCAGAATCAAACCTGGGACCCTTTGGTCCACAGGCTGATGCTCTATCCACTGAGCCAAACTGGCCAGGTCCCCATGCACATTTTGCAAACCAAAGCCCTCTTCCTCAGATGGGGAGTCACTCCTGGCCCAGCAGCAGCACAGGTCTGTGGATGGCCTGCCCCTATCCATCCCTTGGAAGGAATTTGGCCCAAGACAAGCTTCCTTGGGCTGCACATTTCTCCCATGCCTGTTTAGCTCACCTCAGCTACTTAAATGAAAATGTCCCCTTTTCTTATTCCTGCACATCTGAGGCCCATTGCGCATGTCCCCTGGGGCCTGAGTGAGGGTTCTGAGTGTCCAGAGTTGGGAGTAACTCTTGGGCCTACCCCACCCAGAGGTCTCACAGGCTTCTCTTTGTGGCAGCCTTTGCTGAGCTGCAGACAGACATCCATGAGTTGACCAGTGACCTGGATGGAGCCGGGATTCCCTTCCTGGACTATAGAACCTACACCATGCGGGTGCTATTCCCAGGAATTGAAGACCATCCTGTCCTCCGGGACCTCGAGGTGAGAAGCCATACCCATGCCCAAGGCCTTCCCCATCACAGTGTCAGCACAGGGGAAGGTGTTGGTGACCTTCAAGTCTAGCTGCCTTATCCAGAGGTGAGAAAGCTGAGGTCAGGGAAGGGATGCAAGTTTCCAGGACCCCCACTTGTCGGCACCAGCCAGTCCCTCTGGAGGCAGTGGGGCTGAGCCAGGAAACCTCAGAGCAGATATGGGAGTAGGGCTTTGGGACTTAGGGGTCATGCATTCCTTTAGAATCGAATGCAAGTCCCTCTCCTCAGAAAACACTGTACATAGCCACAGAAATGAGAAATCTGGCAAACAAATGTTGGGAGTTCATGGACCCCTATTTAAGAAACTGCGATATGATATGATGATTTCACCACTTAGTTGCTGCTCAATAAATCTGTGTGGAAAGATAAATGATGCACTGGGAAGGGAAGCAGACAGTGAACGATAAAAACCTAACTCCCTTTTGTACCAGCAGGGACCTCATCGTTTAAACATTTTATTCCTCTTCCTGTCTAGCATAGGATCTGGCTTATACATATATTCATATTACCCTTTGTTCTGAAAGGGATTTGGAATGAATTATAAATATAAGTACTGGAGGAAAGTGAAAAATATAAACAAGGAAACCAGGACAAAACAATAATCATAAGGAATAATCGCTACTAGCTGACTGCTGGTGGGTCCAGTTTTAAATACTTCACCTGCATGCATTCGTTTAGCCACCAAGAACCCTCTGAAGTAGGCATGCTCCCAATACAGGCGACAAAACTGAGGGCACAGGGCACTTTGGGAGGGAGCGGGCCGGGGTTTGAGTCTAGGCGATGAGACGGCTGAGCCGGCCGTCCGACAGCAAGCCCGCACTCCTGACGCCTGAGGTGCTCCATCAGTGTCATGCCTCACGGCTCTGGATACTTATTAGGATGGATGGGAGGTTGTGGCCGAAGCAGCAACAGAAAATAAGACTAGTTCCGAGATTTATATTGTCTATAAAATAAAACAGCCCATCTCTCGGGAGTTGAGCACTTTCGCAGGTACTGACCGGAGGGAATGGCTACAGGATTCTGCAAAGGGATGTAGAGGCTGGGCCCGTTATAAATCACACACGCCCTTCCATGGTCTCACTCCTCATCTGGATCCTTAACGTTTCTCCGTAAGCCTAAATAGTCTCGATTTCCTTTGCGTTTCTCACGAGGGGAAACTCTCTGATCCCAGCCGCAGCTCACAAAGGAGTGAACAGCCAGCCAGCTTTACTAATGACCCTGAGTGGGAGCCCACGAAATAACTAATTGTTAGGCACGGGCTCTGAATCTAGCAGGTTACATACAATGCTTTTTTTTTTCATTGTAGTAAAATAAATATAACATAACATTTCGACCATGTTTAAGTGTCCAGTTCAGCTGTACATTCACACTGTTGTGCAGCCCTCACCACCGTCAGCTCCAGGACCTTTGCATCTTCCCCAGGAAAGTGTGCCCATTAGACCACCACTCCCCATTTCCCTCCGCGGCCACCACTGTGGATGTCTGTCTACGAATGTCACTACTCTGGGCACCTCATACACGTGGAATCAGACAGCAATTGTCCTTTAGTGACTGGTTTATTCACTCTGCAGAATGTTGCCAGGGTTCACCTGTGTTGTAGCGTGAGGCAAAATTTCTTTCCTTTTTAAGGTGGAATCGTAGTCCGTTGAATAGACCACATTTCGTTTATCCCTTCAGCTGTCAATGGGGCCTCAGGCTGCTTCCATCTTTTGGCTGTTACAAATAATGCTGCTAGGAGCACTGTGCACGGATATCTTTCTGAGGCCCTGCTTCCAATCTTTGGGTATATATCCAGCACACCCGACTTTCCCATTTCCACTACACTCACCAATGAATTGCTTGCAGGCAGAAATTAATGTCCACTGTTCCACATTAGCCTGGGGTATGTGATACCCAGCTCCCTATGCTAGACCCAGAGATCTTGTGTGGATCGTCATTTTCTTACTTCTTTCTGATTCCTCTTTGCCACCAGCATAGTTTCTCCCTGTTTGGTTTCCTGAGAATAGAAATATTCCCAGAGAAGCCACTGACTAGTGTAAAGCAGTGTTTTCCAGCCTTTTCAGCTGCCGGCATACCTGCCCTGCTGGGTGGGCATGGGTGGTGGATGCGTGGTGTCTTTCGGCTTCAGGCTGTCTCTTTGGGACCATCTGGGTAAAGTTCGGGCATTTGGGGAAGCGGCTGCCCAGGCACTGGTCACACACCAATCCTTCAGAAACTGAAAGCGAACAGTAACCATTTTCAACCTATCATTGCCTTCTAACTCTACCTTATTGGGTTACAATTAAAATTTACTATCCAGTTTTATACTCACAGACTTCAACTAAATTATCGAACCATCTGGTAAATAAAGAAAGCCTTGTTGCAGAGTGGCATTTGGGTAGGGGGCAGGCTGGCACGTTACAAAGGGGAATTGTCTGGATACTCCTCACTGAGACACTTCACTCCCATCTCCCCTGTCATAAAACGGGGACTCAGTGCCAGTGCGCTAGATAGCCGGGGAGCCAGGGAAAGAGATCAGGGGAGAGCAGCCAGGGAGGTAGGAGGGGCAGGTAATAAAATTTAAGTGCGCCCCGCGTGCGCCAGGCACTTTACATACATTATCTTACTTAATGTCCATAAAACATTATGACACGTGCGCTCATATTCTCATTTTATAGCTGAGGGAATAGAGCCCAGAGGGAACAGAGGTTTCCTGCACGTGGGCCAGGGAGTCTCTGTGAGTCCAAACCCCAGGCTGCTGACTGAGACACTGGCTTTCCATGGCTCCCAGGGCCCAGCTATGCCATCCAGAGGCAAGTACAGCCAGAGTGGGAAGTCCAGGGCACACCCTCATGCCAGATGTGCCATCTGCTCAGCCTGTGTGCCCTTCTTCCTCTCCGGGTATCACAGTGCTGACCTGCCCTTGGCCCCCTGCCTTCCATGGCCAGCCAGCCTGAGCCATTGGGAGGCCCTGCCTGGGAAGCCATAAAGAGGACTCAGAGCTGGCGTCCAGTCACGAGCCAGAGTAGGGTAGACCTGGCCCCAAATGGGGAAGATGGAAGTGCCTTGGGAGACTGACAAACTTGTAGCTGGAAACCCAGCATGACCTGCAGCCACTGGCCTTGGGACAACCACACTAGCTTCTCTGAGAAGCCGTTAGCAGGAGCTGGTAGGGGCACACTCAGGCTTGCAAGATCATTAGGAGTGTATGCTGTTCCCGGTGCCAGCACTGCTCATGGCACATGGTGGGCACCCAAGGAATGGCATTCCCCATTATTATTAGGACACATTGTGGAGATGCTGCTCTGAGGGCTTTGGTGGACAAAAGGAGTAAAGCATGTGCACAGGTGTGCAAGGCGACGGTCACAGAGGAGGGGAGACCATGGGAGACAGACACCTGCCTGCTGGGCATATAGACCCAGGCTGATGACAAGGTGAGGCAGCCATGTCTCCCTGTCCTTCCCTTGTCACTGCCCATGAGTGGGGGATGGGGGAGCCAGGCAGGAGGCCAGGCGAGGCTTTGGGGAATGAGAGGTTGGCAAGGATGAACTGCAGAGGGCCCTGGCTCCCGGCTCTGGCAAGTTCCCATCTCTCCTGAGAACTTCCTTCCCACAGGGTCTTCCATAGACCAGCACCACAGCAAGGGCAATGACAATGGACTTGACAACACTTGTTAGCTCCCAGCTGCCTGGCCTGTGGGAGCGCTGATGCTGGCCGGCCTCCGGGGCCTCAAGGCGAGCGCTTCTCGCAGGATCAGGGGTGGGCCCCCAGGACTCCACCACCAAAGGGGGCTTCTGGCTGACCAAAGGCAGGGCCTGGCTCAGACTAATCTCTGCCTCCAGCCAGCACCCTGCCCTGAGCCCAGACCCAGGATGAGCGGTGTGAATGTTCCAGCTCCGCTTCTGCCACCTCTTCGGTCCTTGGCAGCCAGAGCTTTCCCTCCCTGTCTCTCTGCCCCAATTTGAAACCTCTCGGGTAAAATAGACTAAAACTGCTGCTACTCCGCCACTCGACTGTGTGTCAGGTGAACGCCGCAGGCTTTTCACACCTCGGGTCTTCACACCTCCGGGGAGACGGCAGGACGTGGCGCCGATGCACATCCCGGTTCACAGCCTGGCTCTGACACTCGTCTCTGTCTGGGGATCTCAGGGAAGCCCCTTAGCCTCGTGGGGCCTCAGGGCCATACGGTCCTGCCCTTACAGGGTGTGGTGTGGGTCAATGGATCAGTGTGCCATGCTCAGCATAGAGTGAGAGCCATATACACATCAGCTGCGACACCTTCACTTTGTCGATGAAGAAACTGGCTCTACCCAGGGCTCCACAACTGGTAAATGTCTGCAACAGAGTGGACCCCAGCTGACCGACTCTGAAACTGTGCCACACTGTCACGATACATACATGACGATCTTTCCCAAAGAACTGAGGTATCTGAGCCATAGGTGAGACATGGACCTCAAGATGTGGCCTGGATGATACCTCCAGCTCCCACCTCCCGCACCCCAGCCCTCGAGAGATGCCCTGCCCTGTGCTCCCTGTGCTCTTGGGTGGCTTCCCCTCCAGGGCAGAGGCTGTGCCTTATGTTTAAGTAAACATCTTGCTCTAATGGGAGTATTTACACAGAGCTACACACACGTGGTCCAAACAGGGCTCTGTTTCCCTGAGTGAGCACAACCATCCAGCCACCATGCAGATCCCAGCCAGAATAACAACACCCCCCACCCCGAGTCCCTCCTGCCTCTTCCGTCACAGCTACCCTCAGAAAAAACCTTTTCCTGCCACCATGGATTAATTTTATTTACGAATTTTTAAAAAATCTTTATCTGAATGGTATTATACAGTCTGCCCTCTTTGAGGTCTGACTTTTTCATTCAGTGTCTGCAAGGTTCACCCTATTCCTGTGAGTGACAGTTCACTCCCCGGCTGGGATTACATTGGGTGAATGTACTGCAGCCCTTGAGCTGTGTCACTGCTGCTGGGCATCTCGCTGTGCCCGCCCTTGTGCGTCTCACAGCAGCATCTTCCCTGGCTGGTTCAGCCGCTGGCTCATGTTTGCTGAGTGAATGGTACACCCTTCAACCTTTGCATGGGTCTCCCAATGAACAGAAGATGCAGGCAGGAAGATAAAACCTTATTCCTCCCCTCCCCCAACATGGAGCAGGGTCTCAGGATGCTAGGTATCGATGCTAGAGTTAGGGAATGCCTGAGCGACTGTTGGGCTGAATCTTCCCATTCTTACAGGTGCATGAACTTGGCCTCCTCACCCCAGAAGTAAAGGACTTGCCTGAGCTTGCACAGGGGGTGGTGTCAGAGCCCATGAGGAACCCTAAGTCCTGGCTGTGAGGCCACTGGCCTGCCAGTAGGACCCACAGGTCTGGAGATTGTCCAGTATTAGGTCAGCAAAGGCTCAGGCCTATGAACCATCAGCCAGGGTGGAACCTACAGTAGCCCATGTCCCAGAGTTCCCACAGGGCTGCGATGGTGGGCGGCTGAGGTGTGGGGTACCTCCTCAACACCACAGCCCCATCAAGGAAGAGCTGAGGCCGCCGAGGGGGCAGATGTGGGTTCCAACTCCAGCGTCACCATTACTCACAGGGATGTTCTCTCTGTGCCTTGTTTGGTTCATCTCTAGAGATAGTGACCCACATGAGGGTTGTGATGGAGCTAAGTAGCTACCTGGCACAGTGCCTGGCACTAGATAGGGATGTGACAGCATTAGCCAGGCTGCAGAGGGTAAGTGGCGGGGTGAGATGGTCAGCAGTGTGCACAGCCCGCCGTGTGGGGGCATGACCAGGCCCCTCCAGCCTCGCCCTCACAGGTGGCAGACAGGACCCCGTCTCCTCTGCAGGTACCGGGCTACCGGCAGGAGCGCGTGGAGAAAGGCCTGAAGCTCTTTGCGCAGCTCATCAACAACAAGGTGTTCCTGCTGTCCTTCATCCGCACGCTCGAGTCCCAGCGCAGCTTCTCCATGCGCGACCGCGGCAATGTGGCCTCGCTCATCATGACGGTGCTGCAGAGCAAGCTGGAGTACGCCACCGACGTGCTGAAGCAGCTGCTGGCCGACCTCATCGACAAGAACCTGGAGAGCAAGAACCACCCCAAGCTGCTGCTTCGGAGGTGAGAGGCGGCCACGGGTGGCCAGGGCGCCACCGGTCAGAGGGCCCCTACCCCCACCTGCCAGGCCTGGCCTTTGCTTGCCGAGGAGACCAGGGCAGAGTTCCTAGAAGGAGTAGCCAGGTCCTCCAAGGTCAGGGACTGACTTGCTCAAAGGCTGGGTGCGTCCCACACCTTCCTTAGAGAACCTGTCCGTCATGCAACTGGCCACGGTCCAGCTACTCACCCTGTTGTGTTTCATCTGCCCCTGTATCTGCTCTCCATCATTCTCTCTCTCTCTGCCCTTTTGCTCCCCTGATTTTGACCCTTTTTACTGGGATTATTTTCTTGGGGGATCTCTAGAGGTCATTTTCTATCCCCTGGCTTTGTCCAATTTGAATTAGGAGAGATACCCCAAGGCCACTGTGGGAACCCACCCCACCATCTCAAGATGAGTCCCGAGCCGCTCGCACTGCTATCTATCTGCTTGTGGTCACTATGAGCCACACATGACTATTTAAATCCAAATTAATTAAAAGTAAATAAAGTGAAATATCACCCGAGAGCTATTTGGAGATGCAGGCAGCATCCCGGGTTCCTTCCCACACACGGTGGAGCAGAGTCTGCTTTCCGACAAGACACCAAGGTGATCCGAATGCTTAGTAACGTGTGAGAAGTGTGGCCCAGCCTGTGTGTGAGTTGAAATCCTTCAACGGCAACGTGCCTGAAGCGTCGCAACAAGGATTTCCTGGCACCTGTTCCAGGCTCTGCACAGTCCAGGGCCCATCGCTCGCACGACTGGTGCCTCATCCTGGACCCTTGAGACCCCAGTGGTCACATGTGAATTCTTAGCCAGGTCCTGTGGCTTCCGCCTTACGGGAGTTAGGCTCTCCAACTCTATCCACGCTGCCATTGGCACCTTCCATGCCCTCGAAGGCCTTTTCTCCTTTAGGCTGTTATTCCACTGTCTTTCGCCTTCTCGCAGAATCTACAGAGTAGGCGGAGATGGAAAACCCCCATGCCCGGTCCTCCGCCTGGACCACCACTTACCGGCTCCCTCCCATCCTTGTTCTTGGTCGAGGACAGGACCTCCTGCTTGGTCCTGTGCATAGATGTGGCTTTCAGAGCGCTGACCCCGGGCTTTCTCGGATGCAGTGGGCCTTGGCCTGTGCAGCTGCCAAGGTTGCTACCTGCAGGAGCAGCCACACAGCTTTAGAGACAGCACAGTGGGTCACTTTGATTTTTGTTTTGTTTCCACCATGCAGCTCCCCCGGCATAATGCTGGGGTCGCCATGGCCTGCCAGAGCTCCCGGGGACATTTCCGGGCATGGACTTTGCTCTGTGCCTGTGTCCCCTGCTCTTGTTTTCTACTCGCTCTCTCCCAGATGCCCTCTCTCCCTGCTGCCTGGCTTCGTCGCCTTTTTTCTTCCTGCCCTTGGCTGCCCTGCTCCTTTCCACAGTCTTCCTTCTTTTCTCCTCTCACCTTCATTGTGTGCTGGCAACTGCCCAGCTGCCTTGGGAGTTTAGCTATTAGCATCTTCAGGTGCCTGCGACTTTCAAATCTATGTAGACATGCCTGGATGGCCTGGTCTCTCTTTGGAGCTGGCCACACGCTTAGTGCAAGGTTGAGTATAAGGTTTTCTCTAAGTGGATGCAACCAAAAGTGGCCTTTGGCCAGTAACACTGCTGCTGTGTCTTCCCTTCCAAAGTAAAAGAATAAATGGACTTGGGTAGCAGCATGAAAGATGCAAGTTAGACTCAAGAAGGAACTTTCTGTCATTGTACATGAAACACCAGAAGGGTTCCCACAGGGAGTTCCAAAGAGCATGGAAGCCTTTGAAAGGAGACCATTCTGGCACCTCTAGGGATGAGCGAAGCACAAGCTGCTGACAGCTCTGAGTCTTCAGCTTAGGTGGCGGGTCAGTCCAATCTGGCCTTTTTGCCAGCACCCCCTGCTCCTGCCAACTTCCTTTCTATCATCTGCCAAATTAGAAGCTCCCAGGTTTTTTGTTTTTGTTTTCTCACCCAAATGCACTATAAAGTTCCCTAAGGCTCAATGTGATCGCTGCAAGCCACGTGTGACTTGTAAAATCTAAATGAACTAATGGTAAATAAAATGCAAATCCAGCCCCAATGATACTCTGGCCGCATTTCAACTGCCCTTTAGGCACATATGCCTGGTGGCTATTGGACAGCAGAGAGAGCGTTTTCATCATCACAGACAGCACCCAGCACTGCTAACCTGTTCCCACCAAAACTCGCCAGAAGCCGGGGCCTAGAGAGCATCTCCCAGCCTCACAGGCAGAGCCTGTCCTATCGCTATGGGGTGCCTAGGAGTCCGTGGCCTCAGTATTCTTTAGAATCTCAGGATTTGATGCAAAAATCTTAAGCAGCAAGACCCATGCAGATTTCTTCCCCTGCCTTCTCAGTCTTGGGGTCTGACCGGCTGCTTCTGTCTTTGTCTTCCTCTGCTGGACCCCTCGGTGGCGGGTGACAGGACTGAGTCAGTGGCCGAGAAGATGTTGACCAATTGGTTCACTTTCCTGCTCTACAAGTTCCTCAAGGTACGCTTGGCTGTGGGGGTACCTCTGGCCTGGCTCCTGTTTCCCCACTAGCCTGGGCACCAACCTGCCTCCTCCCCAGCCTGCCCCATTTCCCTCACAGCCCCTAAGTCTATACCCTTAGGGGCCTGGCTATTCCTGCCCCAAAGAAACACAGTTCCCCTCGTCCTGACATGTCGGAGACAGCCTCGCAGTCAGTCCCAGCTCGAGGGACAGGTCCCGCAGTCTGCTTTCTCTGGGGTGAGCAGAGATGAGCCTTTGAGAGGTCCCTGCAGGAGCCATTTGGCTAAAAACAATTCACCTCTACTTCTCTGCTTTCCTGCTTCCTCTCCCTCCTGCCTCTCCCAGCCCCAGGCTGAGGCCGAGAAGGGTCCCAGGCAGGTACGGCAGCTGCTGTGCCAGCAGATACGTGGCAACGTGCCTGCGATTCGGAAGAGCTGCCCGACATCCAATTACTGACTCGTTTGCTAAGGAGTTCATGGCACTGAGGACTGACCTCGGTCTCAAGATGGGGCTGCAGAGAAAGCGGGTGGAGTGGGGTGGGGCAAAGGACCAGAGAGGGGCTGAAAGGCAGGAAGAGAAGAATTGCTGCCGGACAGTGGCGGGACATGGCAGATGGGAGAGGACAATGTGGGCAAAGGAGCCCAGGGAGACGTACCTCTGAAGACAGGAGTTGAAAACCCAAGAGTAAAGCAGGTGGGAGCGGGAGGAGAGAAGCGAACCAGAGGAGCGGTCAGCAGCCCTTTGGAGGGGCAGGGGCCGTGGGAGGCTGGGCCCCACTCACCTGTGACCCAGTGGCCGCCCAGCATGGTTGTTCTCACCAGGAGTGTGCCGGGGAGCCCCTCTTCTCGCTGTTCTGCGCCATCAAACAGCAGATGGAGAAAGGGCCCATCGATGCCATCACGGGTGAGGCCCGCTACTCCCTGAGTGAGGACAAGCTCATCCGCCAGCAGATTGACTACAAAACCCTGGTAAGCCAGCCCCGCAGCCTTTCCCCTGGGCCCGGGGCAGCGGGCTTTGTTCTGCCCAGCAGAGGGGATGGTGGAAATCTGAAAAGCCACCTCTCCAAGTTTGCTCACTGCAAGGGTCCAGCCCGCTGCTCCCCCTGTGCCTGTCACCCCAGATGTCCTCTGTACCACCACTCCGGGGCATCTGGATTGGGGACCAGTAGCTCAGATACACCTGAGCAACACTTCAGCAAATGTCTAGTGTGCTTCCGGGCCAGTGCCCTGAACTGTGGGGTCCTGAGCCCCTGCCAGCTGCTGTCTGACTGACCCCGTGAAGGAACACCTTCTTTCTCACCCGTTCTCCCAGCGAGGAGAGTGGGCACCTCCACGCAGACAGCAGGTGGGGGCACGGAGGACTGGAACCCGGGAAGGGTTCCTCGTGGTTCTGAAGCCAAACCTGTGCCCCCTGGTTCAAGTCAAACCCGACGTACCCCGAGCTGTGCAACGTGAGGCCAGGGGATCCTAGTGGTGGAGGCGTTGTCCAGGGGAGGTGGGGATCCCCGCTGTGGAGGTCAGACCCCACCTCCTGCCAGAGACCTCGGGGGCAGCAAAGCTCAGCTTGTAGGAGCTCGGGGCTTGGAAACAGGCAGACCCGGCTTGGAGCCCTGCCTCCGCTTCTGACTAGCAGAATGGTTTGGGTTCACCTTAGTCTCAAGTCTGTGTTTCTTTATCTGGGAAAAAAAAATGGGGATAATACTAGACCCTACTAAAGCAGAGATGACACTAGTATGCAGCTCCCGAAGTTGTGCAGAGGATGGAATGGGAGAGGAGGAGAAGGTGCTGAGCCCAGGGCAAGTGCTCCCTGCCACCTTGCCTCGTTGCCACCAAGCCTGACCGCCGGCTGACCACTCCGACCAGGTCAGGGAGCCCTCTCTTGGGCATTTTAGGAGAGAGTTGTGATCTGCCACCAGGCCTCCCGTAGGGAAGGGGGGGCAGGAAGTGGAAAGGGACTGAGAAAACAAGAAAAATGTCGAGTGCTGAGGGGTGATGCTCTTGGAGTGACCAAGAAGGAAAGAGAGAGAACAGAATATTTAACCTGCACTGTGGGGGGATGGGGCACCTGGCCGGCCAGGCTGGGCATGGCAGAGCCAGAAGTGAGGGTCGGAGAGCC
>PVJC01003235.1:0-72232 GCA_004026665.1 Murina feae
TATCTATCTATCTATCTATCTATCTATCTATCTATCTATCATCTGATGTATTGCAAAGTTGAAGTTTTTTCAAGCAAGGGAACATCCAAAGCCTGGGTCCAGTATAACCTAAAGGTAGGCAAGGTCAAGAGCCAATGCCCCCACACCAGCAGCAGCCACATCTGGGTTACATCTCGATCATCTTAATACTAGTTAACACTCATCTAGGACTTACTCTGAGCCAGGCACCATCTAAATATTAACTTTAAATCTTTACAACAATGCTGTACGTTAGATTTTATTACTGCTTTCCTTTTACAGATGGAGAAACTGAGGCATACAGAAGTTAAATACTTGCTCAAAGTCGCTCAGAGTCTGTGGCAGAGCTAGAATTTGAACCCAGGTTCACTTGTTTCAGAGACCATGCTATTATGTTGTAGTCCCATGATTTCTGAATTCTTGCTTCTCCTTATATTTATTTATTTTTTCTCTACCTCAAAGATATAATTCTAGACACCTATGGAGTGCCTGCTTAAACTTTATTTATCGAGGACTGCCCTCTCTCCCAGCAACATGTGAACCTCTTATAGCCTGTTCCTACCATAGGATTCTCACCTCTTGGACCCTACCGAGCAAGGACCTTCAAGATCCTCTGAGCTGAGAATGGATGGTGAACTCTGAACAGTACAAGTCCAGGAAGTGTTTGTGAACTCCCGCTGTTAAGATTCCCAGGCTGCTCTGCTTCCCCTTTTCCTGGCTCCTGGTTTTAATATTGTCCTTGGATTTTGTGTGGCACCTGAGAATCATTCCAATCAATTTCCTTTATGATGAAGCCAGTTTGAGATGTTGACATGTACGCAAAGGTCTCCACTAAGCCACACTGCCTCCCTTTAGCACTCTTTTGCACACAGGCTACCTGTCAAACAGGCATCCAATAATAAATACTATTTTGCCAAACCACACACACACTATTATTCTTCCCCCAGTGAAAGGAAGGCAGACCCAAATACAAACAAAAGTGGCTTTAGCTATATTTCACTTTTTTACATTTTTTTTTTATTTTATAGCTAGAAACTGCCATTAGGTGTTTAGTCAACGAATATTTATTTCCTTTAGGTGTTTAGCCAAAAATATATTTATTTTAGGAAATATAAATATACCATTGAATCTAGTTCTTATAACTAATATTATGTCCAGAAGCCACTTTTTGCTCAAACTGAAATAGCACTTCTTGCCTTGAGAAATGGCTGAAGCAAACCCTTCTAAAAGCACAGTGCACTGACTCTACAGTAAAAGGCATTGTACAACCAGTGACAGTTCTGAGTGCAGGGGAGGTTCTTAGCAAGAGCAGCAACACCAGGGAAGCAAAACTGAGAAAGATAGACCATAATTTTATTCTTGTACTATTTTCTGTTTTGAGAACAAGAAGACATGTTTATTCCATAGTGTGAAATTTAAAAATGCATGTTTTAGTTCTGTTTAAAAATTAAACCTGTCAGCTTACAAATCAATGCATATGTTTTTAAAAACAAGCAGGTGCCTAATGTGCTGCTAAGGCTATTTTAGTATTTCTATTACCTTTCCAGTTCACCTCTGCCCAGGCCTCACGCGGACCATCAGTACTGTGATTGCCTTCGCTTTACATTATACCACAGGTGCTCGGCAGAGGAAATTCATGATGAAAATGGATTGACAATCACTAGTGCCCTGTATTGTAGTTCATTGTTTGCCTACATGCCACAATTTGGTGCTGTGCCTAAAATTTATATGCATAATTCATATCTAAATGTTTAACTTCAAAATTTAATAAATTATTTTTATTGTCTCTATCCTTGGGTTCTAGATCTCCTTATAGGTGAACTTTTATGAAGTCAGGAAACATTTATTGAATGCACCTCTGCGCTTGGTACTTTTCTAGATGCTAGGAAAAGAAATGCAATTTTTGTTCTCTAGCATTATCTTGTCACATGGTAGGTGCTCAGTAAATTTTTGCTTGAGTAAATATGTGGACACATTGATATGTAGAACTACTTGAATATTCATTGGGTCTCTTCTCTTGCAACAAGATTTACCATTCCACTGATATATTTTAGTCAACCCTAAAGGGTCTTGGTGGTGATGATAATAGCAATGACTTTGATTTACAAAGTACCAACTGACAACTGATGTAATGTTTTATTTGTACTATCACTATTCCAGTCAGGAATATTTTGGTGGGTAGGAACAAAACTGATTCAAGCTAAGTTAAATTAAAAAGATTTGTATATAACAACAACAATAACAAAAAATTATCTGTCCCCTTTTCTTTTGTCCCTTTGAGCCTTCTAACTAGCTTGGCCAAGAAGAGACAAGCAATCCTTAGTGTCACCTTACAAAATGGTTCTCAACCAGGGTCTCCTTGCAGCCCAAGGAACAATGTATGTTGGGAGAAATTTTGGGTTGTCCCATAGATGGGGGAGATTGTGATTGCAGAGGTGAAGTATGCTGCTAAGCATTCTACATTGCACAGAAAAGCACCCACCCTCCAATGTCAGTAAGTTCCAGGGTGTGAGACTGCTGGGGTGTTACAGTGAAGGCAGTGCAGGGAAGTGGTTACGAGCACAGATTTCAGAGCCAGGCAGACCTGGTCATAAATTCTGGCTCTGCCATTTACTAGCTCTGATGTTATTACAAGGTGTTTTTGGTGCATGAGCCTCAATGTCCCTATCTATTAAATGGAGCAGAAGTTGTTATTGTGTAAGTTCACTGGGAAGATTAAGTGATATAATCAATACAAGTAAGATACTTAACATTGTTTAAGGCACATAGTACTTGATAATAAATCACAGATGTCATGTTCCTCACCTAAGATAAAGAGTTGTTTCCAAAGAAACTTTTCTAAGAAACAAAGTCAAAAATAGAACAAACAAAAGTGGAGTGCAGATATAATGAATTCAAGTGACTACAGGGATCAGAACGGTAATATATATGACACAAGGAGCCCAATGTTGGCATTTTAAACATATACGAATGTCTCCACTCTACAAAGAAGTATACTCTCTCCAATTTTTCTTGAATCATGTGATCCTCTTAATCTTTTATTTTTCTGCTCTTGACATAGACTTGAGTATAGAAAAATATTTCTTTAATTCACACAATAGTGCAATAACAATGATGTGTGGCAATTAACACTCGGCCTTGATGCTGAAGGATAATGGTAGGTGTGTGTACAAGCCAGAGAATGCAGGCCTGGCCTTAAAGGGGTAGCTATTACTCAAGCTCAGATGATTGTTGAAATGTGGAAATATAGGGCAGTGGATGCCAAGTCCTTTTCACTTTTGAAAAGAAGACAGAATTCTAGAGTTTTATGTGAACTCTCTTGATATTTAAATATCTATCTATATATCTAATCTAATAAAAGATTAATATGCTAATTGGTGTCACTCCACTACACCCTAAGCCATGTCCACCAGCCAATCAGAGCGATTATATGCAAATTAACCCAACCAAGATGGCAGCCGGCAGCCACGGAGCTAGAGCAAACAGGAGGTTTGCTTGCTCCGGTGATAGAGGAAGCTAAGCTTTCCCGCCTGCCTAGGCCGACTGTGGCCTCTGCTCAAGGCAATGAAGTTTCAATTATAGAAGATAAATAAATCCCAAATACCTGCTTCCAGCCAGCTTTGCTGGGAGTTGGGTCCCTGGGAGCTTGGCCAGCCTGCAAACAGCCATCAGCCCCTCACCCAGGCTGGTCAGGCACCCCAGGGGAGACCCCCACCCTGAAAGGACTGTGGCCAACCTGCAAACATCCATCATCCCCTCACCCAGGCTGGCCAGGAACCCCAGCAGGACCCCCAACCCTGAAGGGGATGTGGCCAGCCTGAAAACGGCCCTCAGTCCCTCATCCATGCTGGCCAGGCACCCCAGCAGGACCCCTATCCTGATTCAGGACACCCTTCAGGGCAAACCAGCCGGCTCCCGCCCATGCAACAGGCCTCTATCCTATCCCATATAATAAAATGGTAATATGCAAATTGCCCCTAACAGCAGAATGTCTGGGAATGACTGGTCACTATGACACACACAGACCACCAGGGGGCAGATGCTCAATGCAGGAGCTACCCTTGGTGGTCAGTGTACTCCCACAGGGGGAGCTCTGCTCAGCCACAAGCCAGGCTGACAGTTGCCAGTACAGCGATGGTGGTGGGAGCCTCTCCTGCCTCCTCAGCAGTGCTAAGGATGTCCGACTACAGCTTAGGCTTGCTCCACACTGGCAAGTGGACATTCCCCAAGGGCTCCCAGGCTGCCAGAGGGATGTCTGACTGCCAGCTTAGGCTTGATCCCCTGGGGAATGGGCCTAAGACAGCAGGTGGACATCCCCCAAGGGGTCCCAGACTGTGAGAGGGCACAGGCCAGGCTGAGGGACCTCCCCCCCAAATGCATGAATTTTTGTGCACCGGGCCTCTAGTATATACATAAAAGCCTAAGCAATTGGCCGACTGGCCAACAGCTGACTGTCCAGTAGCTATGATGTACACTGACCACCAGGGGGCAGACACTCAATGCAGGAGCAGAAACCACAGGCATGGAAACATGGAACAGACTGATGAATCTCAGAGGGAAGGGGGTAAGGGGAAAGATAGGAAGAGATTAACCAAAGATCTTATATGCATACTAGAGGCCCAGTGCATGGATTCACGCACTGGTGGGGTCCCTTGGCCTGGCCTGCACCCTCTCACAATCCAGGACCTCTTGGAGGATGTCTGAGAGCCAGTTTAGGCCTGATCCCCACAGGCCAGGCCAAGGGACCTCACCGGTACATGAATCCATGCACTGGGCCTCTAGTTGATTTATATTGTTGGAAATTGCTCTATGGATAAAACAAAACATGGCTGAGGACTGAATTCAGTCTAAGGGCAGTAAATCTACTGCCTCTAGACTAATAAAATAAGGCTTCTTCTTCTTCTTCTTTTTTTAACCTTTTCTCTCATTACCATTATTCAAAACTCCAAGCAATGACTAATGTATTTGCTCATTCAACAGTTATTGAATGTCTACTGTGTTCCTAGTGCTGTTTGAAGTGCAGTTGGTATAGAGGGTGCAAATGCCTTGAGGCAGACAGATTACTTAGCAGAACTGAGAAATAGCAAGCTGGCCAGAGCAAAGTGAAGGAGGACCACTGTGGAAGAGTCTGTGGACTCTGGTAAAAGTTTGTATTTTGCTTCCAGTAGATGGGAAGCCATTGGAGTTGTCTGGGCAGAGCAGTCACATGTGTGTCTATTTGTATTTGAATAGGGTTGCTCTGATTTCTACTGAGAACAGACTGTAGAACAATAATGTAGGGTTCTCTGAGAATAGTTGAGGCTGAGTCTTGGTAGCACTCAATTGTGAACAAACTGCAGACTGACTTTTCAGCTTGACACCACTTTTCCCAACCCTCTCAGCTAGTTCCCTATGGAAAACACTTGTCCTCTGTCTTACAGACAAATATTAAAGATCCCGAGGAACCATGCTCTTTTTCTCACCGAGACTCTTCCAGGTCCCATAGCTTTGCACCTGCTCTTCTACCCTCTGCTGGGCTGATTAGGGATTTGACCTTCAGCTGGAACAGACTTCTCTTCTCTACCACACGAAGCCATCTTGCCTTACTCTGCTCTTCATTCCTTTTTTAATCCCTGTGTTGGGGGGCCATCATCTTAAACACCAGCACTCCCCTCCATGCTCTACTTGGTCTGGAGGAGATTTGGGAGAGATGCCTGTACCCTGGATGAAGTTTTTCTCAGACCATCTCTTATTCAGTGATCAAAACACAAGCAATTGTGTATCTCTTACTCTTTTAACCACTGCACAATCTCTAAATAGAGTTCTTGTTTTCTCTTTAAATGATGTTCTTATTTCCTCTATTTCTTCTTTTCATCAAGAACACAGACCCTGGAGACAGTCTATCAGGGTTCAAATGTTGGTTTGGCTGCTTCCAGTTTCTGGGTCCCTAGGCAAATAACTCAACCTCTCTGTTTCCTCCTGTGATAATATGATTCATCTCTTATTGTTGTGAATATTAAATGAGCTAATACATGCAAAGTACTTAGATGAAGGCCTGACATATACTATTCTTTTAATAAATATTAGTTATTATTACTGCTACTTTTCCCTTACATTACCTAGAAGATTTAAAAAAGTATTGAACTTTCAATGTATATAAAATGCATGTACACAATACTCAATAAATCTGTGTTTAAAACAAGAATAGTGTCAGTGGCTTGTGTGTGTGTACTTGCCATTGTGTTGGCTCTGATTACTGGTGACCCTATGTATGGGAGATGTCCACCATGTACTATCCCCAACAGCCCTGCTCAGCATGTAGACTCATGCCTATAGGTTCTTTTATGAAGTCAATCCATCTCATATTTGATCTTCCTCCTTTCCAGGTGCCTCTATTTTTCTGAGTAATAGTGTCTTTTCCAGGAAACTCTGCCTTCACGTGATGTGCCTGAATAGCTTCGGTCTTGTCATTTTTGCCTCCAGCAATGGTTCAGGATTAATTTGCTCCAGGATTGATTTGGTCATCTTTTTGTTGCTCCGTGTTGCCCATAGAGCTATTCCCCAATGCCATACTTCAAATGAACCCATTTTTCCTATCAACCTTCACTACCCAACTTTTGCATTTGTACATAGAAACTGGAAATATAAAGGTGTGGATGACCTTAGCTGTGGTCTCTCATGACCTATCATTGCTCCTGATCTTTCCTAATTCATCCATTTTCAGCCTTTTCTTGACTTTTTTGGCTTCAGTCTCCATTTGAATTGATGACTGAACCAAGGTGAGCAACATCTGTAGCAATTTTAACGTCTTCATCATCTATGTATAAGTTGCATATTTCTTCTGTAGTCTTGATTTTGACTTGATGTTCAAGTGCAGTCCTGCTTTGATACTTTCTTCTTTCATTTTCATCAGAAGTCATTTTAAGTCATTGCTCCTTTCTGCCAGTAAGACAGTGTAATCTGCAAATCTTGCTATTTCTCCCAGCCATATTTCCTCCTCTGTCAACCATTCAAGCCCAGCGTTTTTGTATATTTCTGCACACACATTAAACAAATAGGGAGATAAAATGCACCCTTGTCGCTCACCTTTGCCTATAGAAAACCATTCTGCCTCTCCACCTTCTGTCCTAACAGGCTTTCTGTTCACAATAAAGACTATTCATCAGGAAAATTAGAAGCTTACAGAGGTTAAATAGTCACTAGATGATAAAATTCACTATTAGCAAAATGTCACTTGAATTGAATTTTTTTAAACAGGAGGAAAAGAGAAAGATTCTAATTTAAGTGAATTGAAGCTATTCTAGTTCATAAGACTGCCAGAATATGTGTGTATGGACCTCAGGAATTTTAAGTGGGAAGAGGCATCCTCCCATAAATCTTTCCTGACTATATTCATATCTGACCCATTTTAGACAATTAGTTCCCTTGTGGAGTATAAAAAAAAATTGGTGGGAGGCAGGGTGGGAAGGAGGTTGGATGCTGCTGACTTTTTCTTTTGTCTTCAGAAAAAATAATGGCCTCAAGAGACCAGACTTAGTCTCCTTTTAATGAGAAAGGTGTGGAGAGAAAGACCAAAGGCATAAAAGAAAGACAACTAGAAGGACAAGGAATGGCTTGGATCATTTAAAAAACTTCATAGTGAGTTTTATCATTGGCATTTACTTATTATTTTCTTGCTTTAGGGAATTCAATGGGTTGAAATCTAACATAAAAACAGATATAAGGTAATCTTTGCTTCTTTATAGAATTCAAGACAGGTCTGCCTTAACCCTACCAGACCTGAGGCCCTGAACGTAACTGTCCCTTAAACCACACAAAGTCAATTCAAACACATGGGGGCAGACATTTGCAATGGCTAACCATATGGTTTGACCACGATTGGTTGGGTATTTTTAGTTTGTGCCACATTTTTTTCACATACTAGGCAAAGTACCTAGGCAAGGCGGTATAGCGGCAGATTCGTAAATCACCGAAAAATCGGTACAGCGGTCCGGTAGGATTAAAAACAGAAGTTTCTTAGTTGTATTTAAAACAGAACTCAATTGTAGGAAAATCAGTTTGCAAACAGCTTTTTAAGAACCACCTTTAGTTATTTATTAATTTATTTACATTGTTTTATTCATGATAACTAGAGCCTCGGAAAACCCTGTTAAAGTCTTGAATCCTCATCTTTAACTTTCTGAAGGAGCAATGATAAAGAGACTGAGGAAAACAGATGACACCAGCACTTGAAAAGACTTTGGAAAGAATAGGAGACTCACCAAGAGCGTGTAAGCCCCTGATGAAGGGTTCTTTCTATTTGATTAACAGTGTGGACCACACAGGACAATCATCCCAGTCATTTCCGTACCTGTGGCAGGGAGTGACAGACACAGCCCTCTTTCTAAAGATTACCGTTCCGTGATTCTATTACCTGGACTTGTAAATGTCCTCATTTATGTTCTATATCTGTTTCAATGAAATGTTTAGACCTTTGAAATAAGTATATACATTTTAATGAAAATACATGTTATACACACTTAAATAAAAGTAATTGAGGCTGGTAGGTAGATTAACATCTTCTAGACACAATGCTCTTTAGAAGGTGGTTCAATTTTTCTGTTAGTTCATTTATAGATCTGCTGCCTCCAGTTGCCAAACCATAGTAATTTGGTTTAACCGTTGGCCTGGTGCATTACATCTTCCCCTGAGTTGAACACCTTCCATCTCTTCACAGCTTCCTCTTAAATATTTATTATTGAACAATGCTGGAAATCAAGTGAGGTTTTGCATCCAACTAAGACACAAATGTTCCATGCTGAGCCCCTTGGCTAATTAAACCCCCAGATCCTGTCCTTGTAATGAACAGTTGAGTAAGGAACATAAAAGAACAACAATAGTCTCCTGATTAGGCCAGACTGTATTGCCAATGTCATACAGTTTTTTAAAAATGAGAAAATAGAGTGTAGTGAGCCTTTCTCTTTCCTTTTTCAATTTTTAGGTGATGTGTCAGTTGCCTTTGCTTCAATACAGGGCATAAAAAAATGTATATACTCATTAGAACAAGTTTATTTACTTGATTCATTTTTAGTTTTATTTTGTCTTGCTGAGATTAGTAGTAGAAGACTAAAGTATATTTGACGTATGAAAGAGTTTGGTCAAATAGTCTTTTACCTGAGTTATACTGGGGGGAAATTGTTGTTCTTTCTAACACTGGCTTTTGTTGCCATATGTTCACCAGTGTGAGTCCAGGTTCTCACCAAGAAGGCACAGCTTAGTGCACCTTTTAATAGATAAAGTTAGGCTCATTCTCAAGTTTACATTACTCATTGACCTACTTTTTCCCCTCTGGTATTCTATTAATAGATAGACACCATAGCTGCATTGGGGTCTGTCCTTCCCAGAGAGAGTTACAGTCCTGGCCAGGTAGAGCAATGCATAACAATGCATTAGAAACACAATGACTCTTTTTAAAAAAGAGAAGAAGGGAGAGGGATAGAGAGTTAGAAACATCGATAAGAGAGAAACATCAATCAGCTGCCTCCTTCACACTCCCCACTGGGTATGAGGCCGCAACCAAGGTACATGCCCTTGACCAGAATCGAACCTGGGACCCTTGAGTCTGCAGGCCAACGCTCTATCCACTGAGCCAAGCTGGTTAGGGCCACAATGACTCCTATGTCCAAAACATGGTAGCATTTTCTGTATTTTACATGATCTCTTCCTGTTCTTGAGAAAAAAATAGTCAATCTTGTTAAATTATTGTAACTTTTGCAAATTCTCTGTCAAGGTTGTTTCTCTCTTAACCCTTCCCATGATGGAAACTGAGGACAGGGGGAGCTACTGGGAGAATGGCCTATGGTCTCCTGCCACACAGGTGGTTCTTGCTAACCTTCCTGGAGGCATCCCTCATTTTGCTGGGTTTCTGCATCACTGAGTGTTCTTTGCTGATGTCTTCTCAGAAGTGGTGGTCTCACCTGCTTCCTCTGGGTATCTTGTTAGCACTTGCTGTTTAGTCCAGGTTCCAGCATTTCACGACACATGTTCTGGGGTCAAAGACTCACAATCTAATGACTTTTAATATGAATCAAAAACCTTGGTAATAGAGTCCAATAACAGGATGTGCTTCATTTAAAAAATTAAATTTTTTAAAAATTATTTTTGTTTAATTACATATCTTAGTTGTGTGCATATTCAGACCTGCTTCATGTGGTAACTGCTTCCTATATTTAATTGTCCCCCCTTACATCCAGAGGGGTATGTTCAAAGACCCCCCAATGGATGCCTGAAACCTTGGCTAGTATGAAACTCTATATATACTATGTTTTTCCTTATATGTACATGCCTATGATAGAGTTTAATTTATAAATTAGGCACATTAAGAGAGTAACAACAATAATAATGAAATAGAGCAAATGTCACAATATCTCATCTAATCTAATAAAAGAGTACTATGCAAATTAACCATCACTTTGAGATACCTAAGCCATGCCCACTAGCCAAGTCATGCCCACAAGCCAATCAGAGTGACTATATGCAAATTAACCCAGCCAAGATGGCAGTTAATTTGTATACACAGGCACGGAGCGAAGACTGAAGACAGCCTAGAAGGACGCCTAGTGCTGCAGAAGGGAATCAAGCAGCAGAGAAGGGAGGGAGCAAGACAGTGGAGATGTGAGGGAGCGAGGCACCAAAGATGGGAGGAAATGGGAGGAAGTGAGGCAGCAGAGACTGTGGAAATGGGAGGGAGCAAAGCAGCAGAGAAGAGAGGGAGCTGAGGCAGCAGAGATGGGAAGAAGCTTCGGTGGGCTTTGCTCCCGTCTCTGCTTTGCTCTGGCTCAGGAAGTCCTATTCTTGCAGGAATCTTCCTGCAATGGGCTTCTAGTACAGTAATAAATGGTATGTAAATGTGGTCTCTTAAAATATGTTATTGAACTACACTCACCCCTTTTTCTTATGATGATGTGAAATGATAAATTGCCTAGGTAATGAGATGAAGTGAGGGGAATGATGTAGGCATTGTGACAAAGCATTAGGCTACTATTGACCTTTTGACCCATGTGAGGTCCAGTAGTGAAACTAGCAGGAATTTCTTTCTCCTTCACAATTTCATGACGAGAAGATGCCTTCTTAAATGTAGGTCTTAGCAGCCTCAGTGTGTGATTTTTTTCTTTCCTTATCAAGTTGAGAACTTTCACCTTTCCACTTAAAGAAAGCACTTTGAGGTTTCTCTTTGGCACATTCAAATTGTCAGAATCACTATCCTATTCTATGGGGCCACAGGAACATAAAAGTAACATGAACACCAGCTCTGTAATACCACAACAGTAGATCTGACAAACCTGGTTACTTCGTGAATAAGGGGACAAGGAGATGAGTTATATCCCAGAGGGGATGGAAAGGGATGGAGCAAGACTTCATCATGCTACTCAGAACAGCTTGCAATTTAAAACCTATGAATTGCTCATTTCTGGAATGTTCTGTTTGACATATTTGGACAGTGGCTGACTGTGGGTAACTAATCACAGAAATTGAGACTGTGGGTAAGGGAGGACTGCTGTATTGTCTTCTACTTTAAATGTAGGAGCCATTAATATTTGACATTAGGTATAGGATATGTACCAGTTATAACTTTTCTGCCAGTAAAGTTGCTATTTGGGTGGATAAGAAACTGATAAACAAGAACTATCCAGCCATTATTTCTTCCTGCAACTGAAAAATATGGTTCTAGGAAAAGAGAATGTATTTGAAGTGACTTAATTTTTTGGCTATTGCTTTTTGTTAATCCTCAGTTGAGGATATTTTTCCATTGATTTTAAGAGAGAGTGGAAGGGAAGGGGAGAGACACAGTGAAAGAAACATTAATGTGAGAGAGACATATCAATTGGTTGCCTCCTGTATACCCTCTGAATGGGACTGGGGATCGAACCTGCAACCAAGGTCTGTGGGCTGATACTCTATCCACTGAGCAAAACCGGCAAGGACTAACTTCTTTTTTTTCTTCTTCTAAATACTTTATTGATTTTTTTTACAGAAAGGAGGGGAGAGGGATAAAGAGTTAGAAACATCAATCAGCTTCCTCCTACACACTTCCTACTGGGCATGTGCCCACAACCAAGGTACATGCCCTTGACCATAATCAAACCTGGGACCCTTGAGTCTGCAGGCCGATGCTCTAACCACTGAGCCAAACCAATTAGGACAAGGATTAACTTCTTAGTGAAGCAAGCTTGAGTCAGCATTTTTAGAAGGCTTCAGGCTACTTTTCTATAATATTTTATACTGAATATTATTGTAGATAGAAGACATTCAATATAAGCATTTGTTGTAATTAGTACTCTCTGTGCCTGGTACATGGTGGGCACACGGTATTTGTAAATTAATGAATGTATAGTCATACCATGCTGCTGCTACCTGGAGGTGGAGATGGTAGAAAGAAACTGTGTTCAGCTTTCTAAAAAGTCAGGAAAATAAAAGAGAAAGAATAGAAGGGGGAGTAAAGTCAGAACAGAGAGGAAACAAGAGTCTACAACAGAGTAGCCCAATGAGAGACTTTTTAGATTTTTCTGATATCCATGGTTTACTTATTATTCTTAAGAATATTTGACTCTCTGTAAAAATATCTCATGAGTATTTCTCTGTAATCTACAATGTCTTCAATGTGTTTCTCTCTTTATTTTGTTGCCCTTGTTAACTTTTCCCTTTCATGGCTAATTGTTTCTATCTTTCAACAGCTCAGGAGCACAGAAAACAAGTCAGCATATTAGCAAGATTCAGAGTTTTAGGAAGCGGAGGCTATAGAGAAATAGCTGTCTTTGCATACTCCTTCTAGAACCTCTCCGACATCAAACACCTGGTTAATCAGAAAAAAATGATGCTTCTTTCAGACCCAAAATGGTTTCCAGTCCATATTAATCCTTGGTTATGAAGTGCTTCCTTTCAAAGATCAGAAATAAGCCAAAGAAACAATAAGACAAAACAGACACACACACACACACACACACACACACACACACACATCCCAAAACAAAACAACACACTCATATGTTTATATTGAGTTCTGGAAAAGCTCAAAAAGAAGTGGGAATTCTCTAATGATGGCACAGCAAACAATAATTCTTCCTTGCTGGCCTTGGTATTTACAGACTACGATGGTCCCCGAAGCAGGGGTAGCCCCTTGCAGGCAGAAAGGTGATGTTGGGGCTCACAGCATTCTGCAACCCTTCCTCACCAGTTCACTGCTCAGGAAGCACCTGCACTAAATATTTTCCTGCCAAGGCCATGAAAATCCAAGGAGTGCAGCCGTCCTCAAAATTTCTCATTTCTTACCTGCCATAGCAAGGTCACGAGGTGGCTGCACAAATGACGGTGGGATAGATTGCATATGGCAGGGCAAGCAGAAAACAGGAAAAGGATTAGACTGAGTGGCACCGAGGCCCTTACAGAGACGTCCTTCTTGCTAAGGCAAATCACAGCACTGGTTGAGCAGTTGGGTTTTCTCTCAAACATTCTGCAAGGCTTCCTCTTACCCTCCCTGTGTCTTCCTACTGTTTTATGAGTGTGTTAACACATGGCTAGATCTCTTTTCGTTTTAAAATAATATTCTCATGGTTCTTTCTTCCTATTATATTGGTAATTCTGACTCCATGTTACTCAGCTTTGTAAGCCTCCTATCTCTAAGAACCTGTTTCTTCTTGAAAGTGCAAATGATCTCTACCCACCTGGTGAGCCTGCTGTAAAGGCCCAAAGGAAATAATACATGGGAACATGCTTTCCCAATGAAAGTATGAGGTAAATGTATGTGATGAATAATTACTCTACATGTCAATATACTTTTTTTTCTAGAGTTTTCCAGGGGACAAACTGGGTGTTGCTTTCATAAACTCAGAACTCAGTCCTACTAATACTTTAAACAAAGGAGACTCAGGCTCTACCATGAAATCTACTTCACCGAAAAGCTCTCTACAAGCGGGGCTCCTGAGGAAACACTACTTCAATGGACAAATGGCACTGGAGGAAGAGGAAGGCCACAAGTACCCCTAAGAAATGTTACAGCAAATTTTTGCTCCTGGTCAATGGCTGAAAGATATTCTTAAGATTTAAAAAACGCTATTTATTTTCATAATCCATTAAAATATTTTTCTCCGAATGCTCTTTACTTTTTCAGTAGACATTTTTTAACTTTATATTTCAAGTTCCTCATTCTATTCTTAACCTGTAATCCATTTTTCTTTCACATGGTTAAATTTTTATCTCATGACCTTTAGTCTTTCATCTTAATTTTTCATTTTCTCTACTCTCATGTGTTTAACCTTTTATCTCATTGGCTTCTTGCTCTCTATCTTTTATTTTACATCTCATCTATTCTTATCTTATTATTTTTAACTTGTAACCTTTAATTTTATTGGAATTTGAATTTTTATTTTGAACTTTTTTTGAACTCTTTCTATTTTCTCTCATACTTTACTCTCAGTATTTAGGTTTTTATTTACATTTAATGGTCTGCCATACAGTCATTATTTTAAATTTTAAAAAAAGTAAAAAGTCTTTCTCCTGCAATATTTATCTTTATTTTAAATGTGTGTTTTTCTTTAATTTGTGATGACTATGGCTATAGGTGTGTTGGCATAAATGAGAACTTGGACCCTAAAGCCCAGAGGCCTTTCCTATGAGCTGTTCCTCAAAGCAGCCTGTGAGCACCTCCATCCTTAGGCTGTGTTGCTCAGATAGCCCACACCAGCCTATCGAGATCTGGACACGGAGCCTTTTCTTTTCACATTGGTACATTTGGCTTGCTGAGTGATGTTGTTTTCCACCATTTATTCCACCAATGCCCATAGAAGCTTTTGTGTGATTTTAATCTTTGAGAAGAAAATTTTATTTGGCTGACTTACCAGTAAGATGCAAACCTAGTCCACATACCCTATAATGTTCCCCCATCCCAGTTTCAAACTCCACTTTGGGTCAGGTGAACAGATATACTCAGGGATGGGGCAATGCACTCTACTGGGAACACCTGGTTTTTTGAAAGTCCAAGAGCTGTATGCCCTTTAATTTAGAAGACTTTTGTCCAGCCATGGTGGCTCAGTGGTTGAGCATCAATCTATGAACTAGGAGGTCACAGTTTGCTGCCCGGTTGGGGCACATGTTCAGATTGGTGGGCTCAATCCCCAGTAGGGGGTGTGCAGGAGGCAACTGATCAATGATATTCTCATTCTCATTCTCTCTCTCTCTCTCTCTCTCTCTCTCTCTCTCTCTCTCTCTCTCTCTCTCTCTCTCTCTCTTCCTCCCTCTCCCTCCCTCCCTCCCTCTCCAAAATCAATAAAAATATATTAGAAATAAACTTAGGAGACTTTTAAATTTAAAATATTGAAATCACCAAAAATGACCATGTGGGCCATTTTACTATTATAGATGGAGGAACTGTGCTCCGAGCAGAGCCCGAGGAGTGAGGACACAACTGCACATCCAAGCTCAGGAGTACATAGTACCTGAGAGACAAAGCAGCCATCAGCAAAGAGAGCTGTAGGAGAGCAATGCTCTCCTCTCTGAGCCAAGTAGAGGATTGTGAAACCAAAGCATTCAAAGAAGAACCCCAAAATGAAAGGTGTGGCTGATGAGGGACCCCGAATCTCAGAGGGGACAGTGGGAAGGTGTCAGGACCTGAGAGAGGGCAGGAGATGGATTTGGGTTAGGGGGTGTCAGAGGCTAGAGTCTGGAGAATGAGGTTGAAAACCTGTAGTGCCGAGTGAGTTTCTTGTGGTGACAGTAGTTGACAGGGTTTGAGGCATTGAAGGGGTTCTTCTTGTATGATGGCAGTGAACTTGGGAGTTTCAGAAGAGGGAATGGAGTCTCGTCAGGAGCAGATAGAGCTTTAGGGCTCTACCTCTCTTCTGCCTATGGTCAAGGGCAGGAAAGTGACAATGGAAGCTGATTCTTTCCTATCATCTTTCATCCTGAGAAGGAATATTCTGGACCCTTAAATTATAACCTTATCATAGCTTCCTGGAAACCTGTAGCCTTGGCCAGGGGCTGCCAGTGCGGCAAGGGCAGAGCTGGTGATGGCAGGGGGCAGGATCAGAGCCGGTGATGGCAGAGGCCTGGGCTCTGTGAAGCTGGCAATCAGAGAGGTTTGGGGATCCCCTGCTCAGGCCTACAGCCTCAGCCAGAGGTTACAGGCCTGGGCAGGGCTAGAGCTGGGATTGGAGGGGCATGGGTGGAGCCAGTGATTGGAGTGAACTACAGAGGAAACACCTTTTCTGATAGCTCATTGGCTAAGCCACTGGTAATATTCTTAGTAACTTGGGTAATAAGAATCCAAAAAGTCAATCTAGGCTTTTTCCACCACACTCCTGGAAAAAAAAAAAGAAGGTCCACTGCTGGAGGGCTAAGAAATGTCATATCCTGCCCTAGCCAGTTTGGCTCAGTGCAAAATGCCTCAGCCTGGCCAAGGCTGCAGGCCTGGTCAGGGGACCTCCAGACCCCTGTGATTGCCCTTGTCTCTGCCTTTGTCTCTCCAATTGCTGGCTCTGCAGAGCCCAGGCCCCTGTGATGTCTGGCCTTGCCCCTGCTCAGGCCTGAGGCCTCTGGTGAAGGCCTCTGGCCTGGGCAGGTGACCCCCACCCCCTCTGATTGCCTGTTTTGCCCTTCAGCCCCCCTCCCCCCCGCCTCTTCCACCACCTGCCTAGCTAACAGGCCTGATCACTTCAGTGGCAGGGCTGAGCTGGAATGGGTGCTGCCATCTTGTGGCTATGGGGCGGCCATCTTTGTGATGGAGTGACACCTAATTTGCATATTACTCTTTTATTAGATAGGATACATATATGTGTGTGCATATATATATATGATATAATTAAAACCAGATAGCATATATAATTCAAAATTGGTTCTCACAAGTAGTGTAGTTCAAAACCACCTGGGGGATTTATTGGAGTCACAGATGTCCTGGCCCACATCATATCTATTGAATCAGAATCTCAAGTGACTTATAAAGTAGGAATATGGACAATGACAATAAAAAATAAATCATGTTGTCTTTTTAAAGGAACACTTACTACTTTTTAATCAGGAAAATGCAATAAATATCATTAAAATGTAGAATCTCCTTCCAGCCATTAAAAACAACTCATTATCAGCAGATGGCTGATACTCTAAAGTTAATTCTACCCTGAGAGTACATCAGTAAACAGGAGACTCTTATTCTAGACAGCATAATGTTTAACACGCATTAGCAGCTTACAAAGTAAAACAAAATATAGGGTGTCTCCAAAAAATGTATACACACTTTGAATAATTATAAAGGCAGTGCTTGTTGTTAGGGAGCACATGAGACTCGATTGGAAAGTTTGTGAGGAGGACATTCCGATAAAAGAGAAGTGTGTGGAAAGCCGCCTGCCCTGTTTATCAGAATTCCAACTTAAGGGAGACTTAAGGCAGTGCCCCTAATTATTCCTTGACCTTTCCAAACAAGTCTGTGCACATGCAGACCCCCAGATGTTTAATGTAAGATGACCGGATTTAAAGATTTAAAGTGGTACACCATTGACTGGGGGGGCGGGGGGATTCTTTTTTTTCTTTTTCTTTTTTATTATTACTTAAAATATTGCAAAGAGTAATCGGGACTTTTTTTAAAACACCATGGGACATGGGACAAACTGTTAAAAATTGGGACTGTCCTGCCAAAAGCGGAATGTCTGGTCACCTTAGTTTAATGGAATCCTTATGCTTAATCCCTGGATGTCCTTGCCTAGAGGACAATGTAAACACAGGTGTCCTCCCAAGATTACTTACCCTACTGATTGTATCTAAAGATAAAACTTCCAATAAAAGCCTAACGAGGCAGGCAATCGAGAGGCTTCCTGGTTGTTATACCTGGGCTGTCCCTTGGCCCTCTCTTTCATAGCAAACATTGTGTCAGAATAAGCCATTCATCTGTCATTCAGGTACTGCTTGTCAGTCCCTGCAGTTTATTAAGATACATTTCATTTTCAAAATTAAGCTATCAGCTATTCAAGTGTGTTTACATTTCGGGAGGACACCCTGTATATTAATAATGTAAAATATTAAACAGTTCTCTAGGATTTTTATTCTACTTAAATTTTATTTTAAATCTTAAAACCACAAAACCTCAGATATAATAACAAAGATCTTGGTGGCCAACAGATCTGGGATGCAAATGATATAAAAGTAGATCCTAAGGAACACAGAAGGGCTGGCTTTCCCAAGTTTCACAAATGAGGCAAACTGCCCTGAACTTCATAAAGCCAAAGACACTTCCATTAGGTGCTGACAGGACTTTGTTTATTGGCCGTATTTATTACATAATTGGAAGAAAACTCAACGAAGTAAAAAAAAACCACAGGAGTTGATTTTCTGTTTTTGCACCTGTCCAAAATCACTCCTCTTGGCTGATGGTCATATATCCTCACTAATTTATTTATTTTTATCAACTCTATGAACATCATCTGGTTTGCCAGAATTTACTGCAGCATATATCATTTTTTAAAAAAGACTTTCAAACCTTTATTCCTCTTAATTAGCTGTCATTAGCTAACTAAAGATTTCATATAAAACATTTGCCAATTCTCTTATTGATCACTATGTTATTCATCCTGAGGCTGATATTCTGCACAAAAAGAGAACAGGCTTGATGTAAGTTTTATGGCTGCTGACCCCAATTAATGGAACTCTTTATCACCTTATGTACAATTATCTGGTTATGGCTACAAGGTTATGGCTATTACTGATCTATATACTTCCTTTGTCTGTGTGGATATGAATTGTTGCTGGGTACAATGTTGGAGATCAATATAAGGTCTGGTTACTATATTATTATTGTTTGTATAAAATATTTATCATAATACTAGAGGAGCTATATAAGAATACAATGCAATTTTCAATAATTCAAATTTGAGATGTGTCTGCACCTCCATTTTTTAACTTGTTCCTTGGTAACTTGAAATTACTCTTGGATAAATGAATAATTGCCCCTTACCACAGAGAAAAAAAAAATGATGATACCCTCTCTTATATGTACATTACATAAATTTTTATCAGGTGAGGGTTGGCCTTAATAGAGAACTGGCATTTTTTTCAACTGCTAATATGAGTGGCTGTAAAATAAGTATTACAAAACCAACTTAGTGACTGGTATATGACCCCTGGTATTTAAATGACTTGAAATCAATGCATCTACTGGGAATACATTCCAAGATCCTCAGTAGATGCCTGAAATCATGACTAGTACCTAATTCTCTCCCTCCCTCCCTCCCTCCCTCTCTCTCAATCTCTCTCTCTCTCTCTCTCTCTCTCTCTCATCTAATAAAAGAGTAATATGCAAATTGACCCTCACTCCATTACACCCACAAGCCATGCCCACAAGCCACACCCACCAACCAATCAGGAGCAAATATGCAAATTAACTCAACTAAGATGGCGACTGCCATGGAGCTGGAGTTGCCCTGGGCAATGGAGGAAGCCAGGGACCTGTGGGTCCTGAGCTCTACTCAAGGCTATAAAGTTTCAATTATAAAAGATAAACCCCAGATACCTGCTGGGCTGGGACCTTGGGTTGCCAGGCCAGGGGCAACCCAGGCTTGGAGCGGGGTTGAGGGGTGGGGAGGGGAGACCAAGGCAACAAAGTTTCAATTATAGAATTTGAATAAATCCCAGATAACTGCTTCTAGCCAGGCACCCCAGTAGGGGCCCAAACCCTGAAGGGGCTGTGAGCAGCCTGAAATGGCCCTCTGCCCCTCACCCAGGCTGGCCAGGCACCCCAGTAGGGTCCCAAACCCTGAAGGGGCTGTGGGCAGCCTGAAATGCTCATCAGCCCCTCACCCAAACTGGCCAAGCCTGCCAGCAGGTGCACATCCTCTGAGGGGTCCCAGACTGTGAGAGGGCACAGGCCACACTGAGGAACTCCCCCCAAGTGCACAAATTTTTGTGCACTGGGCCTCTGGTATGTGTATACACACACACACACACACACACATACATACACACTAGTGTGTGTGTGTGTGTGTGTGTGTATATATATACTGTGTGTATATATATATTCCTGTATTACATACCTAAGATAAAGTTTAAATTTATAAATTAGGCACAGGAAGAGATTAACAACAATAACATGCAATAAAATAGAACAATTATACTATTTCTTTCTCTCTCAAAATATCTTATTTCACAGATAGAAACTTCATTCTTACCATCAATCTTAGCCACCTCAGCATACTCTGTTTCTTTCCTTAGTAAATCCAAAACTTTCATTTCTCACTTAAAAGAAGTGCTTTTTGGCTTAGCATTAGTGTATTTGAATTGTCAGCATCATTACTTTTGTGATTTAGAACCATTGTTATGTAAAATAAGACCTCCTTGACCACAGCAGACACCACAATATCAAGATGGCTCCTATTTGCAGGGAGTGCATATAGCATGGAGAGGCTGGACCAGCATGATTCTCATCTCTGGGGGATGTGTTGGCAGAGGCAGTGGAAATGACACTGGGTGCTAGGCTGGGGGTCAGATAGGACCTGGGTTCAGCAACCTCAGTTAATTGAGTTCCAGCTAGGAAAGAATGCAGAGCCAAGACTCCAACTATAAGAGAACAGCCTATATAATACAAGGGTAATATGTAAATTGACCCGAACAGTAGAACCACTGGGAATGACTGGTCACTGACACACACTGACCACCAAGGGGCAGACGCTCAATGCAGGAGCTGCCCCTGATGGTCAGTGGACTCCCACAGGGGAAGCTATGCTCAGCCACAAGCCAGGCTGCCAGCTGCCAGCACAGCGGTGGTGGTGGGAGACTCTCCCGCCTCCTAAGCAGCACTAAGGATGTCTGACTGCAGTTTAGGCCTGCTCCCCACTAGCAAGTAGACATCTCCCGAGGGTTCCTGGGCTGTGAGAGGCTGTCTTGACTGCCAGCTTAGGCCCAATCTCCCAGGGAGCAGGCCTAAGCCAGGAGGTGGACATCCCCCAAGGAGTCCCAGACTGCGAGAGGGCACAGGTGGGGCTGATAGAACCCCGCTCCAAGAGCACAATTTTTTGTGCACTGGGACTCTAGTTTATTTATAAAATCACAGATGTAGAAGAAATAATTCATAGAAGAAATGGGCTAAAAAAACAAGTGATGGAAGTAAAAGAGGGCCTTTGAAGCATGAGAGTGAGGAAGGTAAGGTTATGCTCCTGAGGAGAGGGGGATGGGGAGTGGGAGGGAAAGATACAGTCATGCTCCCTGAGGGAGTCCTGGGTCCTCTGTCCTAAGGGTTTTGAGGGTGGAGATTTTAGGGGAGGTCCCAGGGGAAGATCTCAACAGAATATTCAGCAACTTTCCAGGTGGGTCCTTTCAGGGTCTAGGTCTCCACTGATTGATTGTTGGCACCAGGGTAGAGTTCATTCTCCAATGCAACTGGTCCTGAGGTCAGCTATGGCATTGCTTGTCTGGTTTTGCATCTTTTCTGGACCTGGAGTTGAACTACAACTGAGGCCTAGATATTATGTTTAGGGAGGAAAGGTCAGGGGGTCCAAACCAAATGACCAGCAATATGCGAGGGGAAGATCAGTCACATGGGGGCAAGGTGCCACCCAATAATTGTTCTTTGTTATTTACGAAGGACTTTCCACTCTGTGACCTTCTGTACTTGGCCCATTGTCCTTGCTCTGCTCATGTCTGTCTAACTGCCTATCACAGATGGAGCAGGTTGGTGCCAGATTTGATCCCAATTCTCTGAATCATATTTAATTTAGAACTTATGAAATGTTTATTTCTGGAATTTTTCATTTAGTCTTTTTGAAATGCGGTTGACTGAGATAACTAAACAGTGGAAAGCCAGACTGTGAATACAGGGGACAACTACTGTGACTGCATTTGGTGAGTTAATTCATGTAGTTAGCTATGCTTATATTTTCAACCAATTTACCTTGGTGACCACACCAGGAAGTTATATGACCCAAGGTGAAGGAACCATACAGGGGCAGGCTACAATATTTGGGAAGGCCCTTTTTATTATCAATAAAACAAATAAAAAGAAACAAACTACAAAAAAAACTCACCCACATTCTACATGTTTACTTAGACAAGGAAAAAAATACTAACAAATTACAATTCAAAATAAAAAACTAACAAACACTACAGAGTTCCTGTAGTTTTTGGATCTTCCTAGAGCCTTACAGAGTCCTGTGAGTCAGGGCATTGAGACTTAAACTTCATTAGCTCCATCTAAATCCACCTCAGTTCCTGGGAGTTTTATTTAAAACTAGAGGCTCAGTGCACGGATTCATGCACTGGTGCAGTCCCTCAGCCTGGCCTGTGGGGATCAGGCCAAAACTGGCAGTCTGATACCCCCCGAGGGATGTAGTAGTGCGCTAAGTGGCAGGTGGTTGGAGAGGAGCCCGAGCCTGGGATGGGCACTGTGCCACTCCCACTCATCCTAGCCCACTGTGCCTGCCTCGCCTGGTAGCATGCTACTGCGGAGGCTGGAGATGTTTGTGCTGCCACAACTGTACTCACCAGCCATGAGCCCAGTGTCTGGTGCCCGTCAGTCAGTTGAGTAACACTCCTGCTGTGGGAGTGCACTTACCACCAGGGGGTAGCTCCTACGTTGAGTGTCTGCTCCCTGGTGGTCAGTGCACATCATGCGTCCAGTCAAATGGCCATTTGGTTGTTCAGTTGCTTAGGCTTTTACATATACAGATAATGATGATGGAGTTTGGGTTTGTCTGCTCTAAATATTTTAAGGCTTCAGTGATGAAGTCATAAGATTTGGAGGCAAGTACACAGTTTGGTGCTTGACTGTGACAACTAAAAGCTACTTTTTAGAAAGAATTCTGGTCTTTTTTTCCAGGTGAATTTAGAAGGCCTCTGTGCATAGAGAGAGTGTGAGTGAGTGGGTTTAAGAGCACAGACATGTCTTTTCCACATTCTCAGCTTTTACAAGAGGATGTCAGCCCAAAGCTAACCTTAGCCAGCACTTAAAAGATAAGGCTCTGCACTTTACAGCTCTCCAGACACTTGTCAAGAAGTTCACTGCCCTTAACGCTTACCAAAGCCTGGTTGGTAGAAGAAATGTTTATTGCTCTCTCTCTAGAGAAGATGCATACAAGCCATTCCTCTAAAAACAACTAACCTCTTCTTAGCACAAGGAATGAGTTTTCAGGCATGGAAATGCTAATTGAATGGGTACTATTATCTATTAGTACTTTCTGCTGGGCACACTAGCAAGTCACCCAGCTACTCTTTACAAATCTCAATGCTTTCAGAAGGAAATATTTCTTCCAGATATTTTTGTTTCTATTTCTATGAAACTCTATGCACTCCCCCCAGAGTCTAAAGATTTTCAAATTCTATCTTTTGCTCATTGGACCGGGTTATTTTCACATGTAATCTGTAAAACAAGCACACCACTTTCAAGTACCCCTTCTGCATGTAGAGTAAAATCTAAATTTCTTCACTTGGGTTTTTTGAAGTATGTTTTAACCCTTATGTTCTCATTAATCCAGGGAGATCATGAAACTTCCAGACTTTGCCCCAAATCTTTGCTCAGAGCTGATCCTCACCATTCTCTTCTATCTATAATTTTCTCTGTGTAGTTATCCTTCAGATCATAATTAAATTTAAACCATTTTCATGAGTGTTCTTAATCATCCAAAAAAGAGTTAATCTACTTCTTTTCTATTCCTCCATTCCCTCTTTTCCCTCTTGGGGTGTGTGCATGCGTGCGTGCCTGTGTGTGTGTGTGTGTATCCGATATACACTCATTATAATTTCCTTGTGCTGTGTTTCTTTCTTTTCCATGACTATGTGTTTGCATAAATGGGTATATGATACTCAACAGACTTTCTTACACCAAGTCAGAACTTAGGTGCTAGGATGAGAGCTATTACCCAATTGTTTTGGATAAAAAACATTTCCCCTCTCAAGCTTGATTCTTGGGCACCTTTGTGAAGTAATGGTAAAATGTAAAATCAATTAGAGATCTGTGACCAAATCCTGACTTTGCCATTATTCACAAGCTGAGTGACCCTGAGAACATAAATTAACCTCTTTAGGCCTCAGATTAGTCATATGCAAAATGGGTAGAATATTTGCTTGTGAAGATTATTATATGAACTAAAGATAAGGCAAGGAACACAAACAGTATGTGCTTGATGAATGTGGTTGTTCTATCCCTGTTTAAATAACTGATTTCTTGCCTCTGTGTTGAGGATTGTGAGGCTCTGCCAAGTCAAGGGCCACATCTCTGCATCTGCCTCGGTCCTGAGCCCTGGGGATGCATGTGCGATTTGCTCTCTTTCTCTGTGTCTGAGTCAGGACGATCCTCTTTAATACCAATTCCCTAAAAGAAGCTTAGACATTCCTCATGATAACTGAAAAAATGGTGCTATGCCAACAGGCTATAAGTGGATCCTAGCAGGCAAAACAAGAAGGAAATTTAGTGAAGGCTGTGAAGCTAGGAAAGCATTTCATTCTGCAAAAAGCCATGGGTAGAATTCCTTCGTTTCGCCGATAGGCACCAACTGTCTTTAGGTACTGTCATTTTCTTACTTGACTTTTTAAAATTTTATTTCCTTACTGGTAGCATTTTACTAATGCCTTGTGGGCTAAAGACTAGCTAAGGGGTTAGTGATAACAAAGTAAGATTGATAGTGTTTCCTTATATATCATGTAAAGGTCAGTGACTATATTCTCTTACAGCACAGATAAATTTCATTCACGTACGTAGACATAAACAAGTGGGCTAACTCTCTTAGGGATGATTTGCTGCTGAAAAGAAGTGCTACAAAACGTGTGTGTATGTGTGTGTGTGTGTATTTTTTTACGGATTGAAGACATCTCAAAGTACCTCATAACAATGAATGTGTTACAGCCAGCCCAGGGGTTCTGCATGGGAATGAGGCAAACTGTCTGTAGCTGGCGCTGCAATTTCTTCAGTCAAAGATATGAAGCATTTTTTTTTATCTCTTTGAGGCTATAAGACTGTGTTAGAACCTAAAATATATTCTATGCTCTTCTCTGGTTCTTTTTTAAAATCCTAGTAATATTCTTTTACTAACCCACCTAGGGAATAGACTTCTATTAAATGATTTATCTGAACACAATACGCCCCTGATCTACATACCAGAGGTCACTCCTGTGAACCAGCTGCAACTCTCTGAGGAGTATTTCTCCCTCTACTCTGGATGTCCTGTGATCTAGTAATCTTCCATTTGTACCCTTAATGTCTAACTAAATTGTTATCACCTCTCTCCTAATCTCTCCCACCCAATTTCTCTCTCTCTCTCTCTCTCCTCACACACACACACGCTCACACAAACACATACCACTCATTCTTCCTTCTTTCCACAGTATGGATTCTTATAATTTCTATCATTTTATATAATAAAAATTATAATGAAAAACGAGGGGGAAAATCAACATGTTATGACATGTCCAGTCATTTACGTAAACACGACTGTCTTATAGTAGGAACAAGTATGCATCTGTGTGATGTATTTTGGCCTAGAGTATTGTATTTATTTCTGATAAGAAATGTAATACTTAAAACTTCTGTATGTTTTTTTAAGCAGGAGTAGCTCTTCTGAATATATTCTTTCATTATTTTGATGTTTAATTATGGCCATTGCAAAACAGAGGTTATTCATATAATAAATACATTACAGATGCCTCTATAAAAATGTCAAGTTGATATACAATTAATACTTAGGAGCCTGCATTGAAAAGAACTCCCCAGATTCTATCACCCTATCCCCTGTTAAACCTAAATGTCAAATCCACACCTTTCTCTATGGAAGTATGTTACCCTCCCCATTTAGACTGCAGCTATAGTTCCAGCTGAACATGACTCAGCCACGCACTCACATCCAGTTTGTGCCCACAATCAGGTGATCCCTAAGAAAGGACCAAGCCTTTGCTTTATTTCTAATCCTAGATATAAAGTAACATCTCTATGTAGTTAGCTCATCCCTATACTGTCTCAATAATAAGATATCTTTTTCGCTTTCAAGCACAGATAAGACTTGTATCAAGGTTGTTGGGGAAGGCATTGCAATTTTTCAATTTAAACAACTGCTCATACTGGTGAAGTCCTGGTTAAATAAATTCCCAGTGAAACACAAGATAAAGCAAATCTATTAGTATATTAAATAGAAAATTTGTTGCTGCATTAGTTGTGCCAGTGGGGGGAAAAATGGAAAAAGAGAGCATCTGGGTGTGATCTGATCATTATTCATTAACCAGTCAATTAATAAATTCTCCAGATAATTACCTTGACCCAAATATTTGCTCAAGTCCACAATTATGATATAGATGGCAGATGAGAAAGAGATCTCAGGCATAATCTTGTCCTGCTTTACCTCTGCGGGCCTACGCCCAGTAGTGGCCAGGTGGTCTCACGCATAGCCAGGTGTTCAATTTACTTGTGTTTGGTATGGAGATTAGATTCAGGGACTAGGGAGACAAAGAAGTGAAAGCAATCTATGGAGGGTGAAGTGATATTTTTTCCTCACTTTCAGCAACAGATTACATTATAATAGTACTTGTTTTACTCCGTGGGCTACTATAACAAAATACCACAAACTGGGTAGCTTAAATGACAAACACTTAATACTCCTAGTTCTAGAGGCTGGGAAGTCTATCAAGGTGCCAGCAGTGGTTCCAGTGTCTGGTGAGAGCCGGTGTCCTGGCTGACAGACAGTGTCTTTCTTGCTCACATAGGCTCACCTGATAAAAGCCCTCTCCTCCCTTCATCTCCTATTAAAACACCGATTCTATCATGGGGCTCCCGGTTTAGAACTTCACCTAAATCTCATTAGCTCCTAGACACCCTACCTACAGATGTCATCACATTGGAGATTAAACATCTGAATTTTGGGAAGACCCATTCAGCCCATAGGAGTATTTTCTTTATTTAGAACATGAAAAATAAATAAATAAATAAATAAATAAACAAACAAATAAATAAAATTATATATATATATATTAAAAAATATATATATATATAGTTTAAAAAATCCCACTCTCATTGCTGGCCAGAGACAAGGTAGTGTGACTATGCCATGAGGCCACTGAGAAGAGAGAGCCTGAGTGCTTTGTGAGAAACCATCCTCACATTTCTCCTTTGCTCAGTATCTCAGGAGACTCAACCCTATCATTTGCCTCCCTGAAAACTCCCCAGTTTCATTATCTCTTTCTTGGAGTAGTTTAACAAGAAGTATTGCATGCACTAGTCCACATGGGACCTAACCAGTACTTTGTATAGATGTTTTTTCCTGTTTTATGTCCCATATTCTTGGCTGGTCTAAACACTCTATTGGTCTTTTAGACACTGAAGTATATTCAATAAGAGTCATCTGGAAACAATTCAAAATGACATCCAGGATCATTTTCTTTATGGAAAAGATGATCAGTTTCATTTATAAAATAGATTTTTATATCTAGGAATAATATGCATGAATGTGGCATAAGACAATATTTTGAAGTGGAACCCGTTAATTGGCCATGACATATTTTTTCAAAAAATAAAAGAGGGAGGAAGAGAGGCATGGAGGGAGAGAGGCACGGAGGGAGGGGGAGGGAGAGAAGGAGAGAGGGAGAGGGGAGAAGGAAAGGAAGAAGAAAGAGAGAAAAGGAAAATAATAGAAAATATTTCACCATATGGTTAAGCATGAAACATTTGTTTTACTATATATTGTGCATATTTACAGGATTACAATGCAAAATGTATTTCCTACTCTAGGTTATGTTTAAAAGGTTTTGAATGCTACTGTAAAAGGAAATGAGAAATACTAAAGGTAGAGAAAATATTAACTTTGCAGGTTAATAGGACATGCCCTTTACGTATCAGACACTTGCAGGTAGCAAAACAATTGGCAAGGCAATGACTATATCCAGCATAAAACAATAATGGTACCTCATCACAGTGGGAGCGTCATGAGGCTGGACCACACCAGTGTGTCTGGTCCTCTCTGAACACAGGCACTGTGCAGCCAGCAGGGTGAAACTGCTGATGGCCCCCTGAGGATGGGAGCATGAATGCATTCAATTTCACACTTGTAAAATCAAACACAGAAGCGGGCCAGCCTAGAGCTGCTATTACTACCTGAAATTATAGCTAAATGTTTTCCCTGGGTTGTTTTCTCCCTTTATATACCCCCTACACTTTTTTGGGAAAGAAATAACTGCATAAAAAGTAAAAGCAACCTCGACTGATGCATGTGTGTGACTTCTGGGAATGGATTGGCTGTCTAGAACGCAAAGCGCACTGAGCATTTCTTATGGGTAAGGTCGCAATAGCAGGGAGGGAGGGGTGGTCCCAAGCATAGCTTTTGCTGTCTTTGTCAATAATGATTGACAGGGTGGTTCAGCTACACTAATGAGAACATCTTCTTCTGACCATCTCCTTAAAGGTAACTGAGACTTTTAGGCTTTCATATATTTTAAATTACTCATCCTGAGGGGATTTTTATTTTACTGGACATATGGGGGAGAAAGAGAAGATCTTGAAAGATAGTCCCTGAGAGAATAATGTTGAACCTTGACTGCTAACTGGACTAGGGAGATAGATTTTTTTTTTGAACTTTGGAAAGAGAATCTCAGAGGCAGAAATGAGGAATTTTGCGGTTTTGCCTTATTACCTCAAAGCAAATAATTTAATCCCAATTAACTTGCTTTGTAACAGTTGGTAGAGCAGGGGTTCTGATCAAATGATTTCAATTTAATGCACATTAACAATGTTACCTGCATTAGGGGTGCTGATCCAAGTCCTAGGGGCATAATATGAAATAGCAAACCTTAATCACAGGGTGCATTCCATGTGACATAGAGAATGGGAGCACTAAGACATGTTGAACTCGGCTGAGAGGACAGACACACCCAGGAGCCATCCTTGAGTTCTCATGGTGGATCCACCACAACTAACAATGCCCACCTCTCATTGCTCCTTCTCATGTTCCCACCAGACCCATCCAGGCTATCATCACCTCTCAAATGGATTCCAGCTATAGCCTCAAATTCTTTGAGTCCACCAGAATATTTGACTCCAGGAAATTCATGTTTTTTATTTTTCTTTCTGTTTCTGGCTTATTTTGACTAATTTCTGTGATCCTTTAGGTCTCAGCTTAAATATCCTATCCTGGGGGAGACATTTATTGACCCCAAAACTAATTAGATCTTATGGGCTATGTGTTCTCATAGCACTCTGTATCCCAAAGCCCCATTATAATACTTGAAAAATAATTTCTGGTTTAATGTCTCTTTTTCCTGCTACATTGCAAAAAATGTTCACTACTAAATTAGCACAGTGCTAATATATACTGATATATCTTAGATTTATGTTAATATGTACTATATATCTTAATATGTGAGAAAATATATATACATATATATGATGCATGGCACTATTCTTATAGTTTATATGTTCTTCATTAGAAAGGTAAAAGTATTATCAGATAAATAAATCATAAAGAGAACATATTACTAATCACCACTCAAAAGCCACCTCACCACATTTTTCCCTTTGTTGTGGTAGGACTTGATATAGTTACATATATATATATCTCCTTAGAGATCCAGTGCATGAAATCATGCACGGGTGGGGTCCCTCTGCGTGGCCTGCAGCAGGGATCAGGCTGAAATCCACATTCCAATGCCACCTGCAGCTCCTACCTGACACTCTCACTCATCCTGGCCCCACTGTGCCTGCCTCGGGCTCGCGCCCAATCAGTCCCGATAGGGAGAGGCTTGCGCTGCCACAGTAGCACTTACCAGCCATGAGCCCTGCATCTGGTGCCCTCCCAAGGGCAGTGCCTGTGGGATCTGGCTGAAACTGGCTCTCTGACATCCCCTGAGAGGTTCCGGATTGTGAGAGGGTGCAGGCCAGTCTGAGGGATCCCACTGGTGCATGATCAGGCCAGGGAGGGACTGCAGGAGTGCTCCAGGGCTTGCCTGCCCTCGCTCACTCAGCTGGACCCTAGCAGCAAGCTAACCTACATAATATGCTAATGATACATTAAGGCTGCTCAACCACTCGATTCGATGTGCACTGACCACCAGGGGGCAGATAATAAAATACTTCTCCCAGCAGGTCAGAGTTCTCCCAGCATCTGCCCTCTGGTGGTCAGTGCATGTCATATCGAGTAGTTGAGCAGCCTTAGCATATCATTAGTATATTATGCTTTGATTGTTCTGCTGTTTATTTGCATATTATTTGCATATTACCCTTTTATTATATAGGATTTTATCATATATTGTGTTTGTCGAGAGAATAGATGGTTAGGTATTTGATACAGGGAGATCATGGCAGTGCATAACTCAGATACGGGGCACTCTAGTATACTGTCATAGAGTAGACACTGAGGTTGTGGCACCTGAGTCCAGAGCTTATCAGCTGTTTATTTTGGGGCAAGCAAAATGAAGGTTGAGAATGGAATAAAAACAGTCCTTTCAATGAGTCTGCATACACATAATTGGTCTCAAGGTCACATCTACTTTCCTTGAAGAATAAAGCAACAAATAAGAAAGGGACTCATCACCCATGACCTCTACCTCACTTTAAAAGCATGGTGTGGGACTTCAGCATCTCTAGGTTCACTCCACAATGCCATTCTGCAGTTTCATTCTTAGAAATTGTTTTCTGGTTTTCTTCGTTAAGTTTTACAATTTCGTTTTATGAGAAAATGTTGGTCAGTTAGAGAACAGGCCTGGTAGACACAGGAAACTTCAGACAATGTCTCCAATCTTTTCTACTTAGATTTCCTCATGATTTCATTCTTACAAACTAAAGGGCCCATTGTGTTTACAGAGCCTGGGCCTGGGATCCTGGAGCTCGACCCCAGCACTCACATTTTGACATTCATGAGGTTCAAACATGTTTTCTGTTGCTATTATGACAACAGGGTTTTCCAATTTTTAGGAATGCATAGTTCAGAGGAGGGATTCCTGAGACACTTTCCCCATAGCTCCCCAACTCTTGGTAACTCAGTAAGCAAAGTTCTTTGAGAGTTATATTTTCAAAAAGTGGTTTCATGCCAGGATTCCTCAGAGCAGGATCTGGTAGCCACATTATTTAAATGAGCTCAGATAGACCTAAAATGGATTGTCACCTCTCTAAAGACACCCCATTTGAAGCACTGTTTGTATAAATCTTTTTTTTAAAGGTTTGATTTTTTTTAGAGAGAGTTGAGATTGCATGATGTAACATGTAACTGGATCTTGGCACTAGAAGCTCTGGGCAGTGGCATATCAACGGGAAGTGAGGGGAACTTGGGACAGAACTCTGACCTACTGGGAGAAGTATTTTATCATCAAAATTGCCACTGCATGGTGATAATAAAAAGCAGCCCAACTTTAATTGGTTTTATAATTATTTTTAATTTCTCTTTATATACTAACTACCGCTTTGCTGTCTGCACCTGGGGGAGGGAACAGACCATTCCAATTGTGCTCCCCTTCTGTTTCCTCACTTACAAAATTTAGAAAGTTGCAGTTGTGATATTATTTGGTTTATAATGCTAAATATATATAAGTTAAGCTATAACCTTGACAGCATCTGAATTTCTGTAAAAGGGCAACTATGTTCTCTATACCCTGCCATAATTCTCTTTGATCGTTGAGGTCTGCACAGTATAATATTTGAGTATTAAACATATACTGAAAATATTAGATGGAAAGAAACACGAACTTTTCCTTCTGATTATCTGCCAATCCCTTAAATTCCCAAGCTTTTGAAATAGGGTCAACAGGGGGTTATTTTCCAGATAATTCTGCCAACCAAAAAAAACCACTCTTTCTTGGCTGTGTATAAGCCACAAATGCTTGAAGCTTCCAAAAGACATTACATGCTTAAGAGGTGGAAAAATAATCTTTCCTAAATGGGATTAAATAATGTGTGGATAAATATGTATATGATATTTTAATAAGGGGAGTAGACTGTTTTCTTTCATTTCATCTTACATTCATGTTGCCCTGAATGGAGAGTACAGAGGAAGTTGTTAAATTACATTTAATAACAGAGCCGGGTGTTTAATGTATATTAATTAAATATCAGCAGATGGTAAAGGGAGTTCTTGCTGAGTATGAATAAGGAGAGAGAGAGAGTTCCAACTGCCATGTAATTAAACTGAACCTGCAGAAACAATGGCGGTGCGACTACTTTTTTATTAACACATTATACTTACATGTGATGTGGAAGAATTTAATTACTCCGTTAACACCTATTATGTTAATCCAAGTGGCTCTCACATTGAGTTGGTCTCTGTTCCCAATAAACACAATGCAGCAGCATGAGTCACATTATTTTCAAGTGTTTGATTGTCATGTTGTGCAAGTTGAGAGATGGTTCCCACCTGGCTTCATGCCTGGTGTGCATCGGACCACAAGACAGCCGGTTAACACCTCTGTTTCCTGCTAAACGTTAGTGGGTAGCACCAAAACTTCATAGAAGAGTAGGCACAGATGGGTGAACTTATTTTCTTGTAGCAACATGTCTTGGACATATTATATTTAAAAATATATATTTTATCAATTTCAGAGAGGAAGGGAGAGGGAGAGACAGATAGGAAGATGAATAATGAGAGAGAATCATTGATTGGCTGACTTCTGCAGGCCTCCTACTGGGGATTGAGCCTGCAACCTGGACATGTGCCCTGATCAGCAATTGAACCATGACTTCCTGGTTCATAGGTCGATGCTCAATCACTGAGCCACCCTGGCTGGGCAGACATATCACACTGATAATGAGGTTTCACCCAAGTTAGAGAAAAAGTTAGGAAAGAAGATGACAAAATTGTTTCTGTCTCGAGATTGATAAGCAAGTAAGTTGCCTTGAGTTGCAAGCAAATCCACTGTCTTAGGGTATATTTGCCTTTTATGATCATTTCTTTGTTTGAATGAAAAAGTATTTATCAACTGCATGCTGGTCATTGATGTATATTTTAGAATTTCATAACAACGAGAGAATTTATCCTTTTCTGGTGGTGCTGGTCTAGCTCCCACAAAGTTTTTATGGAATTCTCACAAGTTGAAGATCTTAGTTAATAAAGGAACAAATGCTGTTATTACTGTGAGCAGGGTCTTTGGTGAATAATTTGTGATTGATCTAGACTTCCCCTAATATGACTATGGCATATGAGAACTCTTTCCAGTGAGGCAAGGTATGAGTAGCCAATTGTGGGTAGTTATCAGTATGGTTAATGCTCATGAGAAAGAATCTATGAGACAATGTCAATCTTTAGTGATTATTTTATTTCCAGAGGGGAAAGTAGCCAGTTCTTCATCTAACCCAATTTTCTAATTAGAAAGGTAAAAGTATTATCAAACAGATAAGCAAACCATAAAGAGAGGTATTACTAATCAGCACTCAAATGCCAACCTCATGTCCCCTTTGTTATGATAGAACTTGATGTCTAACTGGTTCTCTGTGTCTCTTCCCAATGTTGGAGCTATAAATGCTGACACCACATATCACCAATTGTGAGTGTATATTCAAATAGCCCAAAGTCAGGAATGAAAACTGAAGTGACTCAGCTCATAATTGAGCCAACCTTAGTTCTAATTTCCTCTTTTTTTAACTTATGTTAAGTACCAGGTCTTCCAATATGAGTTTTAGACCAAACCCTCACCTTAAACTCTACTTTCTATAACAAAATCTCTATTTTGGGGGCTCCTAAATCTCTAACTTGCCCAGTATTCAAGTTTGTTTACAATGTATATAGTGTAATAATTCACCAGAGCTGGTTGAACTATTAGCTACAAAGCTCTGATGACCTTAAGAGTTTTCTGGTTTTGGCCATATCTCTAATTCTCAGAACTTCATGACTACATTATCAAAAAAATCACTGAAAATGTTATCTCCTGAAGGACAATAACATTTAGAGATTCTTTTCCACTTCAAATTTAAAAGTTACTTTAAAATTTATCTACTCCAACACACACACACACACACACACACATTTTCAGATAAGTAAAGTGAGGCTCCAAAATCTGTGTGCCCTGTCACTTGTCATACCATTTAATTTATGTTACCTCACTGCAATTCTAGGACGCTTTCCAATGATGAAACACCAATGGATTCAAATGTGTTGCATTAGTTTAATTATGCCTAGAAAGTAAGAGTGGAGGTGGTCCCTTATGAATCCAGCCCCAAATCCTTTTGGGAGCATTGCTTACCTGCATGCAGCTTTTAATGAGCAAATAGAGCCCATGCATAAATTAGTATAGTCATTTCCATTAGACCTCGATACACTCAGTGGGTTTACACCAGCTATGTGCATTGCCAGAAACCCCAGGAATAAAATTCTGGGTTGCTTTCTGCTTCTTATAACATAGGCCAAGTGTCACACAAAATGCAAAATGCATGGAAAAGTTTTCCGTTGAATCCATTGTTTCTTCCTTTTGTTCTGCATCAAGATTTGTAGCTAGAACTGCCTTCTCCAAAAGCAGGGCTTGAAACATAGACCAGTGTATCTAAATGTGCAAATGTGTTCACTATAGTTTTAAGTGGCATCTCTTTCTAAAATTAAACTTAAAAAATCAGCCCTCAACTATTAAGTTATAAGCCATAATTAATAATTCATTTTTACTAATGCAGATAATTCCTCTGGGTCATTTAAAATGCATATGGCGGTGCAGTAGAGCCAACATAAATTCATTTTCTCAAGTCAGTCTTATTATTTTTCTAAGAATCTGGATAGATATAGGTAACCTGACACACTGTGGAAGGAAAAGAAAAACACAATGTTTCAGACATAGAACACACACACACACATACAATTCCCAACCATAAATAAACCTACCACGGCCTTCAAAAATCGAAAGAATACAGGAAACTTTCACATCTAACAATAAGATAAAACACTATATGTCAGGTGTTCCTCCACCATGGGTAAAGGAACATCAGATTTTTCTAAACTGTGGGAAGACATTTGGGCAGAAAAGCTATTCTTTTTTTCTACTCTAGAGTTAAATAAAGTGCTCTAATCTCATGGACAGTGGACCCCAGATCATTTGGAGGCGGAAACTTTGTATTTCAAGCATGGTGTTTACTAAGCTGCATAGATCCCAAGATATTAGTCTAACAAAGTAAACTTTCAAAGGTGGTTAGAGGGTAAAGCATATTTCAGGTCCTGGAAGAGGACATGGAAAATGTATCAGCTTACACTATAGAGATGTGAACCACACTGACTCAAATTCTAATCAGACTTCATAGGACTGGATTAGTCTGAGCTTTCCCTCCCAGTCCCCAAAATCAGAAAATGTCTGCAGATCTGGATGTCTCTATTCTATGCAAGTGAGTAAGACACAATATTTTTCAGTATACCTAAAATATATATTACCCTGTGTTTTAATCTCAGCTCATTTCTTTTCTTAAATTTTATGTCTCAGTGAATGGAATACAGCTTTCCTACAAGGAATGAGAGAATGGCTTCTATACTGGGACTCTTAAGACATTAATAAGTCATTCAAACAGTTCTTATGGAAGCTTGAGTCTAAAGTTTGGATTTGTCATTAACTATTCTCTTTTCTGTATATTACACATAACTTTTTCTATAGGTTCTACATTCAAAATTATTTAAGTAAACCACCACCTCAACATTCATGTCCAAGAATCCACCATCTCTTATCTGATTTCAGTTGCCAGGGTTCCTTCCTCTACTGAGATCCCTGCTTGGACCCACATGTCTTTACAGCCTATTTTCAGAACAATGGCCAAAGAAATCCTTCTAACTTGTAAGCCAGATCATGCCATTCGTCCAATAACTTCACAATCCTCCAATAGCTTCACAGGTAGGAAAGTGGTCTTCACTACCATACTGATGTTACTTCTTGTACCCTCTCACTTGCTTTCTCTCTTCCAATTGACTTTCTTGCTCCTTCTGAAATATGTCAAGCATAGTCTCAATTCTGGACCTCTGAATTTGTTATGAGAACCCTCTACAGCTGTGAAGAACTTACTGTGGGGAAATTGCCACATAGCACACTCTCTACATTTCTCCATCGTCTTTGGTTAGATGCTCTGTTATCAGAGAGGCCTCTCTTAGCCAATCTTAACAAAATATCCAACTCACCCATTCTACATGCTTCATCAACTTTGTCCATAGTATTTATTCTGACCTGTGTGATCTGGACTGACCGATTCACTGACTCCCTTGTCCTCTGTGAGCTTTCTGAACACAAAAGCTTTCCTGTGGCAGCTCCTGCATGGAGAACAGTACGTGCCATCTGGTATTAATTCAATTTATATTTGTACAATGAAGGCATATTTGCAAGATTATTCTAATTGATTATAACCAGATAAATTCATTCTGAATAGCCCCCATTAATTCTTAATGATCCAGACAGATTTTGGCTGGTCAAAGAAGACCCCAAATCTGAAGTTCAGTTTTCATGGTTCCCACCACTCAAATAACTTCTGGGAGCCTATGAGACAGCAAGATCCTTGAAGGAAAGGCTATCTCTTTGTTGTTGTTTTACCTTCAGCACCTAACAAAGGCATGACTCATATTAGCCACTTAATAAATGCTGATAAATGAAAATTTTGCCAGGACAAGGTACACCAAACCAAGTCTGATCAGTCTAAACAACATCTACCCACTTTAAATGAATATTGAAATGTTATTAAAATTACTTCAACAGCCTATCTGCAATAAATTAATAAACAGTTTTTAATGAATAAAAAACCTTTCATTTTAGTGCAAAAAATTATATGTGCCAAGATTTTGTCTGTTACGAGTTCTATTATCACAAATAGCATATAAAGTTAGTGCAGAGAGAGGCTTTCTGACTCATATAAGAGATTAAGATTAGTACAACAGAACACTTGACCTTTTAAAAAATACATACAACTATAATTTTAATGTGGCAGATTTGAGGGCTTTCTTCCAAATTAAAAGTAAAGATTATTTCTGCCTTTTATATAATTCCCTGGGGAAAATTTTTATTTATATGCAGAGTTATTGATGGTCTTCACTTAAAGAAAGCAATTATGACAAAAAAAATTGCTAGCAAGGAGCAATTATCTCATTAAAAGGTCACAGATACTGTACTGATGTACTTAATATTACTAATACTCTAACATTTCATGGGCACTTCACCAAATGTCAAGCATTTTGTTAAGAGCTTTCCATGTGATGCTTAGTTAATCCTTAAGCAGTCTCATGCTCTAGATCTTATTATCTCTATTTTATTGACAAAGAAACTAAGATTTATATATGTTGCTTTTCTCAAGATCACAAATTAGTACTTGATGAATCTGGATTCAAACCTAGTCAGTAAAATGTTTCTCTGAGTTCTGTAAGGCACTCTAGTAAATTATTTGAGTCCAATGAGGATGTCACTAAGAACCTCTGATCTGTATCCAGTAGGACAGAAGGACTTGCAATTGGTGTCTGAAGTTGTTACCCTGGTTAGCTAGGTACTAATGAAGGAAAAGAAAGCAAGGGGAATTGGACACAGCCTGTTTGCTTCACTAGAAGCTACAGACTCATTCACATACCCCAGGGACTGCCACCAAGGAGACTTAATCCTCTCAGAGTGGACAGGAAATCTCCCCAGGTGCACTGCTCGCCCTCCAGTACCAGATTGTCAAGGGGAGTAGTGGGGAGGTAAGCACATGTGCAATAGGAATCAAAATGGTACAGGGTCCTGTCAGTCTAACCTGGGAAAGGAAGCATTGGCTAGGAGGTGGTCCCATCAAAAGCCCACAAAAGTGGAAAGTTCATTAGTTATTTTGAAAAGGCTTCTGGTCTTTCCAAGCCCAAGATGATAAAAACTCAGAGGAACAAAGAAGTTTCTCTCTCTCTCTCTCTCTCTCTCTCTCTCTCTCTCTCTCTCTCTCTCTCTCTCTTTCTCTCTCATTCAGGATCTGGAATCTGAACCAGCCATATTAATTTGAGAGTACTCTCTATAAGCAACCATGAGAGTCTAGTCCCATCTGGGGCCCACAGCAGACCACACCAGCTCTAAAAGTCTAAACTAAAACTGAGTATGAAACAGAAACTTTGCAACAGAAATTTTGCATAGTGGCCTTTGTTTTGTCTTTGCTAAAGACACAGTTGCTAAAGACATCCTGCCCATGGCAGGATGGGCAAAGATGAGACATTGAAAACCCAGGGGTCTATTACATGAGTAATTTTTTAAAAATATATATTTTATTGATTTTTCACAGAGAGGAAGGGAGAGGTATACAGAGTCAGAAATATCGATCAGCTGCCTCCTGCACACTCCCCACTGGGGATGTGCCTGCAGCCAAGGTGCATGCCCTTGACCGGAATCGAACCCGGGACCCTGGAGTCCACAGGCCGACGCTTTATCTATTGAGCCAAACTGGTCAGGGCTACATGAGTAATTTTTGCTGCACCACAGTCTCATGTGCATGCACCCTCAGGATGCTTTTCTGGAGATCCAATGGAAGATCCTGATTTTCACTGACAACATTGGGAGGTGGACCTTAACCTATGGGCTGTATCCAGGTGGTTAGTGTCAGAATTGAGTTGAATTGTAGGATACTCAGATGGGTGTCCTAGAATTGTTTGTTAGATGTGAGGGGAAATCCCTACCACCAGCTCCACATTGAAACTTGATGAGCAGAACCCCTTCTTCGATAAATAAAGAATTAACATCAACCAGGATGTTGTGGTGGGCAAGGGGGGAATCCCAAATGGAATTCAAACTATAAAAAGTGACTGTGACTCCTAATGCCTGAATAACTTGAACAAAACAATTACATTTAAAGAGTGTGGGGAAAAAAGAACTGACCTAAATAACATTAGAAAATAAGACTTTGCTTATAAGCTGCCAGGATGAAAACAAAAAGAACTGCACATGTCATTCTCATTAGCACACTTGGTTTTTATGGCGATATGTCTAGTAATTATGAAACAAATTTATGTATATAGTAGAATTGAGAAAATAAATATATATTACATAGTATATAATGAGAATCAGGCTTCTCACTGTTGAAAAGAGAAGTTACATATAATAAAATGGGCAAGGCTATATGTGTATATATGTGAATATACAAATATTTCACTATCTTTGTCTAAAGAGAGATGTGTAAGCAAATAGAAATGAACATATCTATTACTCAGATCTTGGTTTCTAAACATCATTCTTCAATAAAAGGAAGTAGAGCTCCTTGGAGAAATGATTGATTATAGGACTGTGGCAGGAGAAATACAAAATCATCTTGGAATAGTTTATCGTGCCAGGAAGTAAGAAAGTGGTGAAAACACAAAGAAGGTCTGAAAAAAGAACTCAGGAGGCAAATGAAGCTTTCTCATTGGCCAAATGTGTGACAACCTGAACAAAATATGACATTAATAGATTATAATGCAAAGAATAAAATATTCATCATACCATACTGATAGAAATAAATAAATAATTGAGTAAATAAATAAATTAGGGATCAGGCAAAGCATCTTCTTACAGAAGAATTCCAATTTAACAATGTAGGAGTGACAGGAATAAAAATAGTTACAGATAAGGTTAGTAACCCACCCCACCATTCTTTTGAGATTGTTTCTGTAAAGGCTGATGCTAATATGTAGCTTGAAGATAAACAGCATGTTTGTGTAAGAATCCTAGGAACTAACTTCAAAAGATACAGACTCCCACTTCCAGGTACTTCAGCTTTAGCCATAATACCAGGATGCTGCACACCAGACTGACCAGTTGACCAGTTCTGAGATTCTTGTTAGAATGTAGAGAACTTTTCAACCTCCCCTTGTGCTCTTTGTTTTGTTTTCCTTCCCCCTCCTTATAAAAACCTTTGCCTGCATTGAGATGTTAAGGTGGATTTAGGGAAAAGAGTCCCCCATCTTCTCAGGCTCCCAGCTCTTTAATAAACCATTTGCCTTACATTAGCACCAGCTTCTCAAATATTGGCTTTTGAAGTGGCAGGCAGCCTAACTTGTAGGCAGCTGAACCTGTGTTCGGTTTTAAGTTCAATGATGGATGCTAAAATTAGTGGACAAAAATATGATGAGATAAAAAACACATCTGCATAATCTTGAAGTATCTCTTCCAAAGATATATATGAACTGCAAAGGGAAAATAGTAACTATAAAGTGGCGACATTTAACAGACACCACCTTAAGAAAGGGATCTAAATTAACATCATCGATAATAAGGCATATCAAAAGTATGTGCTCCCTGTTATGAGGGGTACAGCATGATTTCTGTGGCATTATTGCCAAAATTGCATAACCTCAACCTAATCCCGAGAAAATATCAGAGAAATCTAAATTTTAAAAATATTGAATAAAACACCTAATCAGTATCCTTCAAAATTGTCAAGTACATGAGAGATAAATGAAGACTGGAACTTTCAAAAATTGAAGGGAAAAGATGCATAATGATTAAACGCAATAAAGAACTGAATTGGATCCAGCACTGCAAATAGACATATCAGGGTTCTGGAGTCTCAAAGTCCTAGATCAAGGTGCCACGGAGTCAGTTTTTAGTGGGGCCTCTTTTCCCGGCTTACCGAGAGTCACCGTTTTGCTGTTTCCATGGCCTTTCCTTTGTGCATTCAGGAAAGTGAGTGAGAATTCTGTTGTCTCTTTCTCTTTTTGTTAGGATACGAGCTCTATTGGATTAGGGTGCCAACTTCTTTAACCTTCACCACCTGCCTAAAGGCCCAGTCTCCAAATACAGTCACATTGGGGCTTGAATTTCAACATACTATGCATATTTGGAGAACAAAATTTAGTTCATAGAAGGGACCAGTTAGATTCATTATCTTCATATGAAAAAAAAGAAAGAAAGTGCATTTATTGATGGATAGATAGATAGATAGATAGATAGGAAACAAAGAGGAAGATGAGAAGACGGAGGAGGCAGGGACTAATTCTGTGTAAGATGATGTAGTGGAAGGTTGCATGTCTTAGGAATGAATACTTATGGAATAGGTTTGCTGGGACAATACCTACAATGTGATTACCACATAAATCTTAAATTAGTGGCAGAAGAGACCACACAGAGTGTGTGTGTGTGTGTGTGTGTGTGTGTGTGGCATAAAAACACTTTGAATTCTCATCAGACTGCTCAGATTTTTATAACTTCTGAAAACAAGGGGAAAAGGTATGTACCAGCAGAAGTAGCTCCATTAACTCATACTAGCCAGATCTCAATGATATTCAATCTGACATAAAGTTCCATGAAACAGACAAGAATGACATTTAAATGCAAGGAATTGACAGACCTTCTGTCTCCGCCCCCTGCACTCTAAATAATAGTGTACAATAACACTTCCTAAGCACATTGTTTGACATTTTTCTGCAATGAATGGAACCCCTACTAGCATCACTAGCTTTGTAGGATTACCTCTAGGGAATGTGCAAAGCAGCTGCCAATTTTCACCAGCCGGGAGAGATGGGGGAAATGAAACAAAAGGTAGGATAAAATAGAGTAAATCCCTGCAGTAAATTCAAGCTGTTTTGTTTGCAAAACTAAAAGATGAAACAAATATTATAGCTTTTAGATACATTAGTGAAAGAAAACCAAACACTTGGGTATGCATGATTACAGTCCAAACCAACCAAATCACAGACCACAATAACTCAAAGGGGGCAGGGGGGCGAGGAGAAGAATGACATCAACTTCCATGACATACATCTGGATATGTTGAGTTATATTTGTTCAGCCGTTCATCATTTGAGGGAGAATTAATAGTTGTAAATTTTTAAAACTTTTTCTCATTACAGTTATTATTGTAGCTTCCCTTCAAACCCTGGTCATACCTGCCTACAGTTCCATCAGAAAGTGAGGCAGAGGGGCTCTTAGATGAAAAAAGTCTATAGTACTGGTCAGAAGCATAAGCCACAACCTGGACTTCTGATTGGCATTCAAAATGGATTGAGGGGTGCAGTCTTGTGGCACTGAGCCCTTAACCTGTTATAGATGACACTATAAGCAGGTAACTGATATCTGAATTGAGTTATATAGTAGGACACCCAGCTGGTGTCAGAAGTGTTGTGAGTATTATAGTAGGATAAAGGAGAAATACAGGAGTAGTGTAGGCTTTTCCTACTCAGCTAGGAAATATTTGTTTGGGAGGAGGTTGGGATGAATTCCTGATTAAGAACCAGTGGAGGCATATGAAGGCATTTGATTTATTCCTGCTATCCTGCTCCCTGGGGCCAAGCAAAATCAATAGCTGCTTATAATACTCTGGATTGAGGCAAATACCTAAAGTCATTCACAGTGGAAGCCACAAAGCATTCAGGAGCATACACTTTCTTTTAATCATCAGCAACTGATCTGTGGTATGCCTGTTGCCAATGGCACCAAAGTAGTAGAAAAAAATGAGGCAAAAACAAGAAAATCGTGACACTTGATGAAAGTCTCTACTTAAGAAATATAATTGCAAAGGGTTAGTTATAATAAACTGAACAAACACTCGAAGTTTCATCAGAGAGATTTCAGTTAGTTAACAGTTATCTATGAAGTGAGAGGAGAAGGAAGTATAACACTTTAGCAGCCCATCTTTTGTCACAGATTAAGATTTGGTCTCCAGAAGTGTCAGGCAGTATTCTGTCAGCCTGGAAATTTAAACAGGATCCATAAATGATGCTTTGGAATCAGAGTTGTCATCACCTTGCTTGTCAAGTTCTCATAAATCTTTGATTGTTAGTCTCCAGGAAGCATTAAGTAGTAAAGCGGAGAGGAGAGGCTGAGACACAACAGGTAAGTATAAATAGCAAGGGGTAAAGGAATTTCAAGCATAGAAAGGAAAGCAAGGTAGGTAGAGGGCCACATCAAAGTGGTTTCATGGTCTTCGATAGTTATCCAGCCTCAAAAATTGTACCAGTACTATACATAGTGAAGTCTGCAGCAAGTATCCAAAATTTAAGAAACTGGTCTCTTATCAGACTTTGACACAACTGTCTGCCTTTCAGTATTTTCTACCTTCTCCATTCCCAACCTTGTCTGACACGTCTTACCTCCCGTCTTTTCATCTCTTCCTATATAATCGTCTGCATGAACTCCTGCCTATCCACTCTTGGTTCTGACCTGCTGCGTGACTCCTCCCTTCACAAATGACATTTGTTTTTAGTAACAGACCCATTGGTTAAGCTCTGTTTCTGCCTTTAATATTCCTTCAGAGAAAGCCTGAATTAAGAAATCTGACTCTGTCTGATCCCTAGCCCAGACCCTAAGGCCTAAGTCCAAAATCTTGTAACAGTGAAAATTGTAAAGTCAGTCTTCATGCCAAGGTACTCCAAATTTATATGCTACATATCCATGGGGCCTTAGGCAAGCCACTTAAGCTTATGAATTTCAGTTTTTAATCTATAAAACTCATTACCAACATGTCCCTCATTACAAGGATATTCATATAGTAAATGTGGAGTGTTTTATAAACTATAAACATCATGAAACACCGATTTACTTGAGAAATGTTGTTAAATTCTCCAGGCCACCAAACATTTCCCCCAATTCTTCCGGGGGAGAACTTACTTGTAAGGCTTGATACAATATCCCAGGAAATTCACCCTATAGCACCAACCTGAACTACAGATACTCCTGGGAGGGTGGGATATGAAAGGAGAGCAGCTAAACTCACATGAGCAGATGCCAAGTTGGAGGTGTGGTTTCATGGAACTTGAGAATAAATACGCCTCCCCACCCCACCCCTGCCTTTGTGACTGCTGGTGGCAACATAGGACAAGTACGGAATGAGGTATGTACCTGGAGGAAGTTGTAGGCCAGGCACTGGACAGACCAACTAGAGACATCCAACTTAAAACTTAGGGAATGTACAAGAACAATGCAGACTGTTTCAGAGCTAAAGAATCCTCCATCTGTGGGAGGAATCTTTGAAATAATTTTTCAAAGACAATTTGACTCCTAGTAAATATTTTCAATTTGCCTCCAGGGACTGTGGAATGTGAACTTATGGTTCAGAAAGCTTTAAGGGCCACAGCAGGTGAAATAGAGACACATAGCTGAGAGAGGCCTGCTTTGAAGGATGAGGAAGAATCCCCAAAACCTATCAAAGAATAATGGCAAACATCACAGAACCTTTGGTTAGCACAAAGATGAAATGGGGGCCATGGCCACCGTAATTCTAAACACCTTCTTATAATGTATCCAACAATGTAATAATGGCATTTCTTTTTTAAAAATATTTTTATTGATTTCAGAGGAAAGGAGAGGGAGAGAGAGATAGAACATAAATGATGAGAAAGAATCATTGACCAGCTGCCTCCTATATACCCCTACTAGGGACCAAGCCCGCAACCCGGGCATGTGCCCTTGACTAGAATTGAAGATGGGACCCTTCAGTCCACAGGCCAATGCTCTATCCACTGAGCAAGACCAGCTAGGGCTGGCATTTCTTTTTTAAAATATATTTTTATTGATTTCAGAAAGAAAGGAGGAGGGAGAGAAAGACAGAAACATCTATGATGAGAGAGAATCATTGATTGGCTGCCTCCTCCATACCTCATGTTGGGGATCCAGCCTGCAACCAGGCCATGTGCGCTGACTGGGAATCGAACCATGACCTCCTGATTCATAGGTCGATGCTCAACTACTGAGCCATGCTGGCTGGGAAATAATGACATTTCTTTATGCAACGAAGTCTTATTAAACTAATATAGTTTTACTCAAAACAGCATGCATTTGAAGTAGTTCTTTCTCCCCAGTTGACTTAAATGTCTTATTGTTCTTAAATTAAATATCAGATATACTTAAAGTTTTTTTACAGCTTCCTTAAAATAAAATTAACAAGGTGTTACTCAATTTTTTTAGAGTTTTCTGGTATAGTGCCCATAAAGTTTTCACAAAAGTAATGGGAAATATGTTCATAATTTTCACCTGGCATGTAATAAAACTCAAACTCTGGAAGTTGGGGTTCAGCCAGCAGGGCCACTCTTCTGTATTGTTGACTGAACTACTATGGGGTGCAGCTGAGATCTGGAGTTAGTTGTGGTAAATGTGTGGGCCTGAGAGTGGATAATGGTGGACAACAGTGCTACCAGCATCGGACATTCAGGATATATGGTGTCAAACACACTGTCCCTTATATTCTTCGGGTCATTGGTGATAGAGTGCATTACATACCCCAGGTGTGCCCAGTTGTTGTTTTTTTAGCCAAGGAATTTAGTTGCACACACATTCATTATGCTTTTATTCTATATCATTATGTAACAAACAACCTTGAAACTTGGTTTATAAGAATAATGGTTGTTTACATTTCTTACTATTCTGAAATTTGGGCAGGAAGTGTGGCGCTCACTCACCTCTGCATTATGGTGTCTGGAGCTATAAGCTGACTGACTCAATGGCTAGAAGCTAGAAAAGCTGAGCCAGGGCATCTCTCTCTTCCTTCCTGTGGTTGGTGTGGCTTCCCATGTGGTCTCTTCAGCATGGTGCCCAGGAGGTGCACTTCTTGCAGCTCAGGGGTCAAGAAGAAGTGTTCCCAGAGGCCTTTGAGAGTGTCCACAGAATGTGTTCATATAAGCTAAAACTAAGAGAAGAGTTTTTTGTTATTCATTTAATATTGGCAAATAATATCTATATAGGGAAATCATATCTCTATTCAAATTGCCACTAAATATCAGTGATGTTGTGGCAGTTGATAAACAAAATAAATGGAATGTAATAATGATGGATTTAATGACAGCCTGAAATTGAGAAGCGTACGGCTTACAAGTTATAGAACAAGCAGTGGAAAGATTAAAAAAAAATGAGGAAAGCTGTGAATTAGTCTCAGTAATATCTCCATAGAGAAAACACAAAGTGAATTACCATTTTACAGAATGGTGATTTCACCACTGTGAGTCAGCTTCATTTATCACCACATGTTGCCAATATAGGTGTAACTCATGGATGTTCCTTGGGTTTGTGAATAAAAGCCTTTTTTCTGTTAAAGTCTCTAAAGCCCATGATATCACCCAGTTTCCAGGTAATCAAGGCCATGGACAGAGAGGTAATAATAGAGAAGAATATGATCATTTTTTCATAGTTGGAATGTGAATATACATCAGGAAAATACCCCTATTTGCAATTTTGATGGCCATAATAATAATTTTATTCTACTTTCTGGAGATTGCCTACATCCCAGATTACCCAAGTGGTCCTAACTCCTCCAATAACAGTACTTCATATGTAGTCTTTTTCTTATACCCTACATTATTCAGAGATCTTTTACTGACTTCCTCAGAAGATCATTATTTAAAGCCATGAAGTCCTGCAGAAGCAGGGCTGTGTAGTTCTACCTGTAGAGAAGCTACAACGTGGGTGGTATTCACTGTTCTAAGCACTTTACTTATAATTACATCTTCTATTCTTACAACAACCCTATGAAGTAGTTCCCATTAATTATGTCCATAGTACAAATGAGAAAACAGAGACGCTGGACAGTTAAATTAATTGCTCAAGACATTACTCAAATAGTAAGTGGCAGAGCTGGCAGTCTGACTCCAAAGTCCATATTTTTGCCTCTTAAAGGGCTCATGGAGCATATTATTACAGAAGATTATTAAATGACCACAAAGAAGAAATGACCTTTAGCCAAGTTCAAATTTAATAACAAGAACTGTGTCTTTTCATAGCTTCTCAAATCTCAAGGGCAGTTTTCCCGCTGCTTGGTCCATTGCAGTTGGATGGAGCAGAATGGACGGGAATGGAATCTAGAGCTCTCTCTACTCTTCGTTGTGGGAGAGATGCTGAGAGATGGTATCAGTTGGAACAGCCATTCCAACAGGTAGAACATGGTCATGTAGGTTGACTCTGAGGAAGTGTGGCTGTGTTTTGTAGTCAGTGTTTACAGGTGTGTTGGAAATGAATGGAGGATCCTGGGCTCGGCAGTTTAGACACTGGTGATATCTGGAAACAGATGTCAGTGGATAAGTCAGTTGTTGAGGAAATAAGACATAACTCAGTTATGGAAACTGGTAAATAGGAACAGAATTGTTTACGGAGACAAGTGTGCCTTATTTGTGTCATGAGTTCTGAAATTTGAATGAGCAAATAGAACGAACTAAAAAAAGTATATGTTGATTTTTAATATGTATACATTCTTAAAAACATGACAAATACAGAAAACAATGAAGGAGAAATAAGTCAACTTAAGTCTCTGTATTTATATGTAGCAACATTTTAACATTCAAAATATTTTCCTAATAATTTTTGACCATGTGACTTTTTTATATTATATATATTATATAATTGGGATAATATTTATAACCAAATTTGTATTCTGATACATATTACACTGTAAACATCATTCCATTAATCATTATACTATAGAAAAAAACTGATAACATAAGTTTTAATAGTTACAAAATATGCTATCCTATATATATAATTAATCTCATCATCCCCAAGTCTTTCAACACTTAAATTATTTTCCAATTTATTACTATTAGCAATAACATGAAAATGAATACTCCTGTCTGTATGTTTTTTGGTTATTTTAAAACAGTATATATATAGACTAATGGTTGGATGAACAGTAAATTTCTTAATGGTTTTAATATATTTAACCATTTTTTTTCTAGGAAGGTTGTACCTATTTATCCTCCCCCTACAAACCTGAAATATTACCTATGATTATTTATTTAATCTCTGTACATTTTATGGTTGAGAGTGGGTTTATGTCATTCATTCATTCATCATTCAATAAACTGAATATTCAGTAATGGAAGGGTAATTGTATAAACATTATACAATTCCAGGGAATCAGATAAAGTTTCACATTTGCTTTATTTTGCATTTTGGTAGCAACTAGCCAGCTTTTTTTATATATACATTCATTATTTGTGTTTCCTCCTTTATGTATTTTATGTCCTTTCACCATTTTTGATGAAATTTTAGTCTTTTACTTATTGATATGTAAGGTCAAATCACATGTTGATTTGGCTTAGATTCAGGTACAAGAATAGTTTGAGAGTTTACAAAATTTTTGCAAGCATAGGTTCTGGTTCGAAGGATTCACTAATAGTTTGCATTCATCCATCTACTCATCAAACAGTCACTGAGCTTCTATTAAGTGCTCAAATGTAAACATTCTTGTAGGCAAAGGGAGATACAACAAGATGCTGTTTCTACTGTCAAGTTGATCATAGACCAGTAACTAACAGACAAAAATGAGATCATTGTACTGTTAAATAAATGCATTTTTAAATTTAGCATTCCTTTGAACTTCCTGGTTGGGAATGTTCCCCCACTTTGTATGTGCTTTTTTGTTATTGATTTCAGACAAGAAGGGAGGAGGGGGAAGAGAGAGAGAGAGAGAGAGAGAGAGAGAGAGAGAGAGAGAGAGAGAGAAAGGGAGAAGGGAACATAAATGATGAAGGAGAATCATTAATTGTCTGTTCCCTCCACACAACACATACTGAGGATTGAGCCCAAAATGTGGGCATGTGCCCTGACCTGGAATCGAAGTGTGACCACCACCACTGAGCCATACCGGCCTAGCTGTATTTTTTGTATTTTTGTTTTTGGTGGCAGGCAATATTTGTCTCTGTATGAATACATGAGGAACAAGGTACTTTCCCTCTCTTTTCACCCCAGCAGCCAAAACTCAGTCATTTCATGCTGAAAAGATACTCCCATCCCAGACTTTGAATCTTAAGCAAGTGATACAAACATCAATGACTATGGTATTGGTAGTGTACAATAATACCCAACTTTAATAGCTGTGTAGTATAGATGCAGCAGAAGTGTCCTAATAGGGTGTGTTTGCTAAAAAATATGGTTATGCTTCCTAATTTCTAAGACCTAGAAGTTGTCTCCAAGTCAATCCTTCCGGTTGGGAAGTCTTCTCTGAACCATTTAGATTATTTTGGAAAATTCTTATTCTTTCTCTAAAATAGTAAAAGTTGGTTTTTCTTATCTGAAAACAGAGCATAATAATCAAATTGAAGTGAAGAGTAGGATGATAAGATAAACACAATTCAGGCTCAATTAAGCAGTGAAGAGTTGAAGTTTGCTTCATTTATAATTTTCATAAAACATGTTTTTGTTGTTGTTTATTTTTTACTTTTGTTTTGGCACATTGTTTGGATCAAGAAACTTACTTTAAAATAATTACCAGCAAATTAGTAGCTGAACCCATCTAACAATGGAAAATATTGCATGGAATCTTGAAGGAGAGCTTCATTCATAGAAAATAATGATCTTTTTGCCTTGATCGTATTTTAACCAGCCTGAGATAATCATCTTACTGCTGGCCATCTTATCTTTAGAACTTATGCTTTTTCACACCCCTCTATAAACTCACTCATGCACTGCATGATTTGTATTAATGTTTGTTAGTGATATAGTGATAGTTACCCATCCTGTGTGCAACCATAATTCTTTTTAATGGCTGTATAGTATTCCATTCTATCAATATACCATAATGGATTTATCCATTCTCCTGTTGGGAGGTATTTGGGCTGTTTCTAAATTGTGCTTCTACAATCCTTCTTGTACATGTCTTTTAATGAGTACACACACACACACACACACCAGTTGAGTATACACCTGGAAATGGAATTTCTCAGTCATATCATCCAATAGTATACAAATTTAAAAATAACGAAACTGAGAGCATATTTAGGAATGAGGAAAAATTATTAAGTAATTATAAGTTTCAAAGTGACCTCCCTAGAGACCAGACTTTCTCAAATGTTTAGCAGAAACAAATTGGCAAATAACCACAGCAACGTATTTTAGCATCCCCTCTTAGCCTTGGAGGGATATTTACTTTTCTACCTGTGCAATATTGTCTCTATTTGAATAGACTCTGAAGTAGGTCCTATGCTCCCGAGGCAAATTAAAAATGAAATCCAGGAAGAATTGACAGGCTATTCCCCAGAACTCCAAACAGCTCTAATTATGTTACAAGCCGTTGAGATGGCTTAGCACAAAATAGTCTACCTGCCTTTTGAGGACTGAAACCTGAGTAGAATTTCCCCAAAGTGCTTCTCTTGATGTGCTCAGGGAAGATTCAACATTACACATTAATGTAGGGAATAATTGTAGGTTTTTGTACTATTTAATTCATTGCTGTGTTTGCCTTCTGTTTTGACATTCAGTGGTATAGACAGTGGCACGATGCCAATTCCATACCCGAATTTCCCAGCATTACTGTTAAAGTCATCCCCACCACGGATGCCTTTGTCCCTGCCATCACTCAGTGAATAGTGTAAGGTTCTGATTCATCAGCCACAAGCTGGGCAAAACCTCAGCCCTAGAAAGGGCGTGGAGGTGAGACAAAGGGAGGACCCAAGCAGGGGAGTAATTTGTTCAGCTTCAACAACTCCCACTAACAGAAATGCCTCTGAGTGGCAGGACACAACGTTAGTGTCAGCTGTCCCCGCCTGTTTGCAGGAAGTCTGCCAGAGTGCCTCCTTTGTGTTAGAGTGTTAACAGCAGGAGCCAAAAAGTTGCCCAGATGATCTTGTCCTGCTCTTTCTTTCATATAAACATCCTGTGTGACATATCCTGGAAGGAGAGAAATACAAATAAGGTGGAAATAAATGAGCAGAGCTGTCTTAGGTGGTAATGCGTTTCCAAAGGTGTCTGGGGAGTTGGTGAGGATGTCATAGTTACTGCCTAATTTGTGTGGCTTTCTATAATCATTATCATTTATCTGCCATCATGTTCAAAGCTACTGGCTAACTTATCTATTTCTACATGGGGATCCATTATAAGAAAGCACTTTTCTTTACAAAGTCAGATCCATTGTTCCCTGTTCTCCAGGGTGAACTGTAAAGGTTAAATTACTTTCTAGGCAGGCGCTCCACACTACTGAACAACTCCATCGATGTTCTTTAATCTTCACATCTCTCACACGGCAATTCCTGTGCTCATTCGTTAGCTGCTTACACAGAGAGGTCTCCTTTTCTGGAAGGCTCTCTGACACCAGAATGGTCTTGGTTTGGGCTCCCTTTTCTGTTTACATTATAAATAGCCAGTAAGGGGGGAGGGTGGGAATAGAGACCTTTTTATTTGCAAACTAAATTGCAATTGTAATTTTTGTTTTTTGTGTGTAGGGGTGTGGAGGGAACTAATGACAGGTTTAGGGTCCAATACATGTAGCTATTTAAAGTAAAATTAATTAAAATGAAATGAAATTAGAAATTTTGTTTCATAGTCACACTGGTCACATTCCAGGTGCTCAATCACCACATCTACTCTAAATTAACAGTAATATGCAAATTAACCATCACTCTGAGACACCTAAGCCATGCCCACCAGCCAATCAGACTGTAAGCAAATTAACCCATCAAAGATGGCAGTTAGTTTGCATACACAGGAGAGCGAAGACTAAAGACAGCGTAGAAGAAAGCCAAGTGCTGCAGAAGAGAGCCAAGTGGTGGAGAAGGGAACGGAGCTGAGGCAGCTGAGATGGTGAAGAAGGGAGGGAGAAGCAGGGGGAGCCAAGACAGCAGAGACGGGATTTGAGGTGGCAGAGACAGAGGGAGCTGAGGTGGCAGAGACGGGAGTTGAGGCAGCAGAGACAGGAGGGAGCTGAGGTGGCAGAGACGGGAGCCAAGGCAAGCTTTGCTCCCTTCTCTGCTTCACTGTGGCTCAGGAATCCCTATTCTTGCAGGAATCTTCCTGCAACAGGCTACTAGTCTATAATAATAAAAGCATAATATGCTAATTAGACCAGAGAGCTGAACGGCCTTCTGGACATCCTTTTGGACAACCTTCTGGACGAAGCTGGGGCTACGAGGGCCAAGGCAGCCACCACGGCTGCGAGGGCTGAGCCCCTTGCATGAATTCATGCATCGGGCCTCTAGCATAATATAAGTCCTGCTACCTGATTGGACAGTATATATTATAGAATATTTTCATCATCGCAGAAAGGTCAATTGATGGCAACACTTTCCTTCTGAACAAGTGTTTTCTTTTTTTAAAATATATTTTTATTGATTTCAAAGAGGAAGAGAGAGAGGGAGCGACAGAAATATCAATGATGAGAGAATCATTGATGAGTGCCTCTTGCACACCCCACACTGGGAATTGAGCCTGCAACTCCTGCATGTGCCCTGACCAGGAATGCAACCGTGACCTCTTGGTTCATAGGTTGAGGCTCAACGACTGAGCCACACCAGCCAGGCAGAACAAGAGCTTTGCTTAGGCATCTCATAGCCTAGGATGTTAGAAACTTTATGTAAAGTAAACCTACTTTAATAAAAGTATATCAGAGACATGAATGGTAGAAGAATGGAACTGATGGCCTGGCAATGCTGAATTGTAACTCCCTGAGATTTTTCAGTTAGGAAACATTCCACCTATAGAGGTCTTGGAAAATTATATGTAGTTAACAAAGCAATATAAGGAAGACAATAAATAAATGTATGACCTGGTTACTGAGAAATGAAAGATTACAACACTGATGGATACCTGTCAATGACTAAATAATACTTCAAGCCAGTGACATAAGAAATGCTATCAGAAAGCACCTGATTAATTGCTGAGTGAGTTACACTAGTTATACAAGAAGTCTTAAGAATGAGAGAGTGGGTAGGCAGGTGATCCATGAAAGACTTCACAAAGGAACCAAATTGGACAGACCTTCTGATGTGACTGGTGTCAGCACTTTCTGAGGATGGTGAGCTGTGGGTGCTGATCAGCCTACGACATCAGCAGTATCCCTTTCATCATTAATTTAAGCAAGATTTCCGAGGTCTGGAGGGCTAGACAGGCCCCTTTCCCTGCCTCCTGTATAATTCCCAGAATTGAACGCTCTGTCAGAAAGGACCCTCTTTCCTAATGGAGAAATGGCATCTCCTCAAAAGATACGATGTCTTTGCTCTCCTGTTAGTCAGCGAACCAGTTTTGCCATCTTTGGCCTGGGCACTCTGATCACCATCTCCACCACAGAAGCCCTGGCCTACCGTTCAAGCATCCATTCCTGCAGACATCATGGAGACTGCCCACCCCATAATTAGTTCCAGTAGAGGAAAGAGGAAGGATTAAGGGCTGATTAAAGAGCTTACAGAACACAGACATGATTAGAAGAATAATCCTCTGGAAAACCAAGGCCTCGAGGGACAAATCCCGCTGGGCAGTCCACAGTCATCAGTGTCCCCTCCCCTCCTCAAGACTTACAGTAAGAGTTCTCACTGGAAAGGCAGCTCCAAGAGGAGGCAGTCCCTGTGGAGATCACTAGGGATGGACAGAACCACACGCAATCTATCCTCTTTCCAAAAAAATAACAGGAGTCACTTTCCATGATTTTGTGAAGAAACAAAGCAGAAAGTGTATATAAAAGATGATTTATGCATCAGGGTTTTTTTTCTAGGTGATAGTTAAGATTTATTTACCGGCAAGGTAAGCACTACTCTGGCAAGCACCTCACTGCAATGTTAATATCAGAAGCAGAATTAGCAGGAACTACAGGGTGTTGTCTCCTCTGATCTTTAACATTTCTATAAATATTTAAGTTGGCTTGTGGCGGGGAAGGGCAAGTTAGCATGCAGATTCTTGGGAGGGAGAAACTTGCCATTCAAGAAACTTCTCGCTTTCTCCAGCTTAATCATAACCTCAAAAGCATTAGCTTCCCAGAAACCTGCCTTCCCACATGAGTTGCCACAAGTGGATGGAAGCAGAGGGCCCAGGAGGGCAGAACTCCAATCAGCTTTGGGAGACCCTGGCACCCTGGTTTATGCTCTAAGTTCCCACAGTTCAAACCCAATTGCCTTCTCTTACACAGATCAGGATGTTGATGAGCTTGTAACCTTATAAACATTTCTTTGGAGAGATGTGCTGAAGTTATCCTATATAATAAAAGGGTAATATGCAAATTGACCCTAACAGCAGAATTACTAGGAATGACTGGTCACTATGACACACATTGACCACCAGGGGGCAGACGCTCAATGCAGGAGCTGCCCCTGATGGTCAGTGCATTCCCACAGGGGGAGCTCTGTTCAGCCACAAGCTGGGCTGGCAGCTCCCAGTAGAACGGTGGTGGTGGGAGCCTCTTCTGCCTCCTCAGCAGCACTAAGGATGTCCGACTGAAGCTTAGGCCTGCACCCTGCTGGCAAGTGGACATCCCCCCGAGGGATCCCAAACTGCAATAGGGCACAGGCCAGGCTGAGGGACCACCCCCTTCCATCCCTGAGTGCACAAATTTTTGTGCACTGAGCCTCTAGTTTGAATATAATTCATCTAGGCAACAAATTGGCCCATCACTCTGCTCACAAATCTCTCTCTTGACCAGGCTGCCAAAACAGGAATAATGTCCCCCTCAGAGGAAATCTTCCTCTAAACTATGTTAATTGTGTGGAAAATTCATTGTTTTTTGTTTGTTTGTTTTTTATATTAAAATAATTAAAAAAATAAAAACGTGATTTTCTAAGAATCAGACATTTTTAATAAAATCTTCCAATAATTCTGTATGTTGGGAATTATTCACATTTTATATATGAAGGGGGTTGAAATTCTGAGACATTAATACACTTCCCAAGTTATACAACTGATAAATTAAGAAAGCTCTTCTCACATTTCTTTATTTTAAAATATATTTTATTGATTTTTTACAGAGAGGAAGGGAGAGGGATAGAGAGTTAGAGACATCAATGAGAGAGAAACATCGATCAGCTGCCTCCTGCACACTCCCCACTGGAGATGTGCCCACAACCAAGGTACATGCCCCTGACCGGAATCAAACCTGGGACCCCTGAGTCCACAGGGCGACGCTCTATCCACTGAGTCAAACCGGTTAGGGCCTCACATTTCTTATTATTGTTTGAAAGGGGAGGGTCCTTGTAAAAATTGTTTTTAAAAAAAATACATGGTTCCATTTTACTCTGCTATAAAAACAAAGTTGTAAATTACATAAAGTCCAAAAAGGAGCCTTCTAGTTTTTATGATGGGAGAAATTTGATGTAATGGTTTAATTTTTTGAACATGGATTCATTGCCCATTTCCTACCTGCTTGATACTGTGTCTTAGGAACAAAGTGTCTACATTTCTGATCTCAAAGAAACAACAAGTTCTTCTCTGCCAGAAATTTCAACTTAGGTTTCTTCAACTATTGTGACTTTCTGAGAACTTGTCATGGCTTTAACCAGAGTAGCATGTAACTACCTCCTTACAGAGCAAAGTGAGGCAGTGATGGAGGACAACAACAAAATAAATTTGCAGACTGGAAGCCTGGCTGTATCTACCTGAAGGAAGAGGGAGAAAGTGAATTCGGTGTTAGGCAGCACTCAGGGCTTCCTTGTATAATTCTTAGGATTATCTATAATACAGTTCTCCTATTTCTCTAAGTAATTCTTCATTTTCTTTGGTGGTTAATTAAAAACACAGTAAAGTTGTAGTCCATTAGGATTTGAATCAGAAGGGAAAAATCTAGACGGTTACTAAGCTTGGTCAACAGGAAAGGAACTTTATTTCTACTCAAAGCCGGAAACTATTGGAGGTATTGCCTGAGTACAGAATTAAGGAATAAAATGATCATAACAAATAGTAACTGTCATCGTCATCATCACTCTTTTAATCATCTTTCAAACTTTGACAATATGGATTTGTTGTATTCTACCTAGCAAGCATACTCCAATTTAGGATTCTGAGACCAGTTTATTCCTTAATGACTAAGTTAACATTTTATTTCCTAAGCACATTCCTCATGTTTCCTTCTTTGCTCTTTCCCCTTTCAACTCTAGGATCCTTTATTAAAGTTGGACTAATGGTCAGCTAACTATCATTACAGTGTACCAGACGCTTTCCATTGTGACTGCCTGCTATCTGTTACCATTGTCTGGTACCTTTGCCAGACAGTTGACCACATATTGTGAACATCTTCCCTGTTTAGTGGGATATTGAATGTTCAATACGGATGCTCCATATTTCTTAAATTTTTTTTAATTTCAGAATTTTTATCTTTTTAACTCTTGTATTGGCAATCTGAAAGAATACTTGGGCTTGATCTTTCCACTAACTAATTTAAACTGACATAGTTAAATGTATGTAATCTGTGAACATTCAACATTATCCTTCTATTTATTTTATTTGTGAAACCTTATTTCCAGAATTTAATTTTTCAATCACTTTGATCATTGCGCTTTCTTGGCACTTCTATCCTTCCTTTCTCCTCTTTCTCTTCCCCTTCCTTGCCTTATTCACTCCCTCTTTTATTTTTCCGCCAATTACATTATTTTATATTTAAGAATTAAAATTGTACTGAGTTTCACATGGATAATTTTTGTCTTTTCATTGTATCTATATGAGATCATGTAAGTTAACTACACCTATTGTGGTAATCACTTCACAATATATATAGGGTATCCCAAAAATGTACATACTCACTTATAAAGACAGTGTTTATTAAAATACATTTTATTTTCAAAATTGAACTATCAGCTGTTAAAATTTGTATACATTTTTTGGGCCACCCTGTATATATTAGTACATCTAACTATCATGCTGTGTACCTTAAACTTCTACAGTGATGTATGTCAATTATTTCTTAATAAAACTAGAAAAATTGTACTTAGCTTATATTTATCTTTCTTGTGTTAACTGTTTCCTTAATGGATAATTATTGTTTTATTGTTTTATTTTTAAGTTTCATTTTCATATTTTTTCTCTGCTTTTTGTGAATGAGGTTTTAAAATGTGGTCAAATTTTGTTGCTGGAGAATATTTCCTCAGCTTTGAGGAATGTGTCTGTTTTCATGGCAGACACCAAAGATTCAAAGTCCTTTGCCCTGACATAGTGGATAGCAGACTGCGGACTAGGTCTGTGGCCAGATGGGTGGTCCTCACAGAACATGAGAAACTCTATTGCCTATACAGGCCAAGTAGGTAAAGCAAATATTCAAAGCTAATGAGGTTGTAGCATAGTGAAAATTGGTGGTGACTGAGGTGACCTGGAGAGTGCACCATACCACATCTACATCCTTTCAAATAAACAGAAAAGTGAAACTTTTCCCCCTGATGAATGAAACAAGTCTTCTGCTTGATAAGAACTGCTCCTCCCTTCACATGTGTCACTTATGAATCCCGCTTTGTGTTATGTGTGGAGCTGGTCTTCTGGGTGTAGGGTTTTCCTGTCCCTTTTGGCAGAAACAATTTATGTAGGACGCTGTCCTACTTCTATAGCACTAGCACCTGCTTTCAGAGTCTCTTGTGTCAGAATTCCTAATTATTTTGTGAGAAGTAAACTTGACTTGTTTTATCCTGAGGGCAAATACTTGTGCCTACTTATATCAAAATGCATACTTGACACATTTTTTTTTCAACAGCAGTTATTAATTACTGCCTGGCTATGGCAAACTGCATTGTTTAGTACATATTCATTTCTTATTCATTTCTGTTTTACCATCTGTGGGAGCATTATATTCACTTGCCCTGATATAGTTGGGTTTAGCCATATCTTACTTTGGCTACTGCAAAGGTACACAGAGGCCTTTTAAGTATATTTATGCTATTTGCTTATTCTCTTTTACTCCTGCATTCAAGGATAAATAGAACATACTCCAGGAAACTACTGCTATGGATCTCTGTAAATCAAGCCAATGTAATAGACAGAACTGCTCCCAATGCCTAGAACAGAGTCTCTGCAGATCTGTGGACATGAAGTAAATGTTTGTTATTGTAAGAGACTGATCTGGGAACTATTTGTTACTGCAACAAAGTTAGCTAATACAGAAGTTGGTACTAGGGATGTGATGATGTTGTTATATATATAAAAAGGAACAACAAAACTAAAAAAAAAATAGATATCATTGGCTTTAGGCAGGACAGCGAATGGCAAGGAAACTGTCATAGAAGATTGAAAAAAAAAAAAAAAAGACAGCCCTAACCGGTTTGGCTCAGTGGATAGAGCATCGGCTTGTGGACTGAAAGGTCCCAGGTTCGATTCCGGTCAAGGGCATGTACCTTGGTTGCGGGCACATACCCAGTAGGGGGTGTGCAGGAGGCAGCAGATCAATGTTTCTAACTCTCCATCCTTCTCCCTTCCTCTCTGGAAAATCAGTAAAATATATATTTTTTTAAAAAGAAAAAAAAAAGACAATCCTATTATAGACGTAGACAGTTGATTAAACCACCTCTTGTAATATCTTGAAAGTCATCAAGCTCTCTGACAAACTCATGCCTTTGATGTAGTAGGAAAACAGAGAACATTGGTAGTTGAGTTGACTGTTACTGACAGTGTTTGAGAAGGTTCTAAAAATTGACATTAGCTAAAAAAAATTTAAAAAGTGATTCCTAATATCAGTTTGATATTAGGAACGCGGGGAAAGAGAAAAATCCATAAATGTTGTCACTTGCAAAGTTGAATGGTTCAATTCCATCGTTTTGTCAACCAAAGATGGGTGGGTGGGTTGGAAGAGATTAAACAAAATGCTTACATGCATATATGCATAACCCCTGGACACGGACAATAATGTGGTGAAGGCTTGGGGTGGGGGCAGGTCTGAGCTAGAGGGGGTTAGTGGGGGACATATGTAATACTTTCAACAATAAAGGTGAATTTTAAAAAAGATAAAATGGAGAACAGCTTTGAGTGAGAAAGGCCTGGTGAATCCCAGATCAAGACAATCTCAGAAAAAGACTTAACAAGGCATGACAATTGCACTGTTTGTTGAATCCACGGATGGATTATTCTGGTCCAAGATCAAAATGACTCTTATAATAGATACTCAGGGCATGTTCCCACAGACATCTAAGAAACTCAAAATCAGCAGAAATGCAGAATTATAACTTACAAACAGTTATGAATGCGTACATCTGCATAAGGAACTGGTAGAATAAAATATATAAAAATAAACGAAATCAAAATAAAAATATAAAGTTTTTGACAAATGCATTTCCAATATGAAATGCATTTCAGATATAAAATGACCCTTGAGCACTCACATTTTAAATAGGCAGAAAGCAGGCTGAGATGGATGCTGCTTAGCCACCTTAGAAAGAATATTTTCTGACATGCTTTTCAGATACATTCAAGGAGAAAAACTCAAAAGGAAGAAATTCACAAGAACAGAGTTCAGAGCTAATGGAACAAAATGTTACTCCCAGGGACAATTAAGACTGGTGCCTAATCAGTTCTGTGTTACTTAGATTAGGGAACCTTTCAAAGTTTTCCTGTGAAATTTCAGAATTGCTGTGGATCAATGACTAGCATATGTCTCCCATTCTTACCCTTTCTGAATATGAGTATTCATGTAGTTATCCTATTTCTGCTCAAACATTGTATGTTACATGCTGTGGGAGAGATAACTTGGCATTTTAGGTCTTTGAGTAAAGAGAACCTATATATGTCTGGAACCATAAAGTGACTATCCCTGAGGTACTAAATTTTAAGTCTTATGTCATGTTTGAATGGGATTTTGGATTTCTTTATGAAGTATGAGGTGAATGTATTTTAAATTACTAACCAAGTGAATATTTTTGACTAACTGGTAAGCCTGTGGTTTATTTTATTATTCAGTGCTTATAATGTTCACCCCTTATCCTCTATGTTTTGAGTAGATTTCTTGTCCTATTGATTTTGGTCTTGGGCATGTAATTTACTTGGCAAATGAAAGGTATCCCAGCTCCAAGTACAGGGTTTACAGGCATCACGGGTTTCCACTCACTTTGTTGTGCTCCAGTCTTTGGCCATGGAAACAGGACACCCAGATAGGATGTGCTTTTTCCTGGGTCCTGGAATCAGAAAACAATTGAAGCTTGACTGGCATGGCTCAGTGGTTGACCTATGTAAGAGATCATGGTTTGATTCCCAGTCAGGGCACATGCCCAGGTTGTGGGCTCCATCCCCAGTGTGGGGTGTGCAGGAGACAGTTGATCAATGATTCTCACTCATCATTGATAGTTCTATCTCTCTCTCCCTCTTCCTCTCTGAAATCAATCAAAATATATATTAAGAAAAAAATAAAACAATTGGAGAGGAGCTGAACCTAAGCCACACTCTAAGTGAAGCTTTCAGAGCCAATCTTCTTATACAAGAGCAAGAAATTAATATTCATTGTTACAAAGCAATGGAATTTTGATTATGTGTGCTATTACAACAAAATCTGATTAACACATTAGTCTACTTGCCCATGGCCCATTCTTTATATTGAATTCCACTAACTGAGTCCCTATTATAAGCTTTGCCAAAAAGATTCATCTTATTTTGGAGAATCTTTTCATTTTTATATGTTTGTAAGGTCCACCTCTCTGTCAGATTTCACTCAATAGAATATATTTATATCTCTAGGAAATAACTATTTCAGTCTGAGGATAGCATTATTTCATTCTTCCGGTAATACCATATACTTACTCTTATATTTTTATTTATTATGACCATTAATGGAGTTTTAAGAAGGAGAAATAGCTAGTAAATTTAGTCAATCATCTTGACCAGATATATCTGGTTAGATTCTTTTTAATCACATTGGCATTAGAAATGTGTACCCATAAAGAGGTTTTTACTAGATAAAAAGGACAACTCTTATTTGTGTGAAGGTTTTCAAGCTCTGATACAACCAGATTTCAACTGAGAAGGAGTAGGTGGTATCAAAAATAGCAGAGAAAATGGATATATATTTAGAAGGTTTCCTGGACCCACTGCACTTCTTTAATAGTCTGCTGATTCCAAACAAAAATTCTCTGATAGAAATTCTCTAAAATCTAAGTGATTTGAAAGTTGATGACAGGGATTCTATACAAATATTATAGCTATTATCCATTTGTTAAGGCACAGGAATCCTGTTTTCATTGTGAACGGGTATGTGATATTAAAAAAATAATATGTGATATTAAAAAAAGTCCTTAAAAATTGATCCTGAATAAATTGAGTAAAAAAAGAAAAGAAATAAACTCAGAGAGGTAGAAGCTAGAGAGAAGTTCTCAAAACAGCCTAATGTGGAGGAGCAGGAACTATTTTCTAGCTTAAAACTCTATGTCATTAAGAATTCCTATAAATACCCTGCTAGTTTTAGTAGTTATTACTACTGGGACTTTTTAACTTGTAGATTTGCCTATTACTCTAACAGTTACTTCACAAATTAGACAACTGTCCATCAGAATTTGTCTCTAGGATGATACAGTTTGAAGCTAATACAATCACAGGCTAGAAATGGACTTTCCAAAGTCATCTAGCACCCTCCATGCCAACAGTTTTAGTGCTCTGTATCTACTTTCTGCTCCACATTGCTAGTTTAGGAGCTGTCAGTAAGCATACTTTCAGCTTAGCATATTTTAGGAAGCATTTATCTGATCTCTCCCCAATTTGCATGTATGTACATAGACATCTGAATGGCTTAAATTATACCATTATTTCAGGAAATTCTTGATGAATGTCATCAAGTTATTAGCTCTATTGTTATCAAAACAAAAAGAAACAAACCAGATGATTCCAACTCTTTTAGCCTTCTAGGATGCAGAGCGGTTCTGTCGTTTCTAAATGAATTATTTTCTTCTTGAATCATAGAGTAGAATTAACAGCACTAGCACCAGCTGTGTCACCAGTCATGTACACTAACTACTATGATAATCCTCCAACATGACCCCAGTGATCCCACCTCTTGGTAGTTATCCACTTGAATAGTCCCCTCCCACACTCTACCAGGTTTGGTCTATGTGTAAATATAATGTGGAAAGAAAATGATGGTATAGCATATCTGAGAATTCAAAAGATACAACTTCTGTTTTGGTCTCTCACAGTCTCTCTGTCTCTCATCACTTGCTCTGGAAACTACTATATTGTGAGAAATCTATGGAGAAGCTCATGTGAGAAAGAGTTGAGGTCTTTTGCTAGCAGCCAGGTGACTATGTGAGGGAGCCTGGAAGTGAATATCACAGCCTCATTCTAGTCTTCAGAGACTGAACCCTTGTCCCACAGCTTAGCTACAACTTCATTAAAAGACTCTGAATCAGAATGACCCAGCTAAGCAACTCTTGCATTCCTGATCTTTAGGAAGTCTGTGACATAATAAATGTTCACTATTTTAAACAGACTTATTTTAAGACTAGGGGCCCGGTGCATAAAAATTTGTGCACTCTGGAAGTCCATCAGCCCGACCTGTGCCCTCTTGAAGTCTGGGACCCCTCTGGGGATGTCCACCTGCTGGTGTGCCTGGTCAGCCTGGGTGAGGGGCTGATGGCTGTTTGCAGACTGGCCAAGCCCCACAGTGTGGATCCTCACCCCACTGGTGTGTGGCCAGCTTGGGTGATGGGTTGAGGGCCGTCTTCAGGCTGCCCACAGTCCCTTTAGGTTTTGGGTCCCTACTGGGGTACCTGGCCATCCTGGGTGAGGGGCTGATGGCTGTTTGCAGGCTGGCCAAGCCCCCCAGTAATGTCCCTCACCCCATTGGGGTATGGCCAGCATGGGTGAGGGGCTGATGGCTATTTTCAGACTTTCAGGCTGCCCACAGCTCCCATTGACCCAATGTCCCAGCAAGGCTGGCTGGACGCAGGTTTCTGCAGTTTGTTTATCTTCTATAATTGGTGCACTGTTCCTTTAAGCCGGGGCCTAGGCAGTTAATGAAACCTCCTCTCTGCTTTAGCTCTGGCTTCTATAATGAAACAATGTTTCCCTTAGAAGTTAGGCAGGCCTGCTATTTGCTTCAGCTCCTAGGATTGAAACAATGTTGCAAATATGATGTTCCCTGGAGTGGAGAGACGCCCAGGCGGCCCGCAAACAGTTTCACTCCTGCTGCAATGGAAACTGCCTGTTTACTCAGGTCCCTGAGTGCCGGCCTCCATATTGGCTGGGTTAATTTGTATACCATCGCTCTGACTGGCTGGTGGGCATGGCTTAGGCATCCCAAAGGGATGGTCAATTTGCATATTATGCTTTTATTATATAGGATAATGTGTTATATAATCCTATATAGTAAAAATCCAGTGACCGAATGGTGGAATGACCAGAATGACCAGCTGACCAGTTGCTATGACCACCAGGGGGCAGACACTTAACACAGGAGCTGCCCCCAGGTGGTCAGTGCGCTCCCACAGTGGGAGTGCTGCTTGGCTGACTGAGATGAGTGGCACTCCCACAGCTGGCTGATCCCCACAGGCCACGTCCCCCACCAGTGCACAAATTTCATGCACCAGGCCTCTAGTAGACAATATAAGAAAATAGCCATGGAACATCTCTGTATGTACTTTTCTATCTGTAAACTAATATGAAATATTCTATCCTACCTCATCAAAATAGTTTCTAAATAAAATATAATAATAATTTGCTTGGGGATATTTGGCCATTTAGAAAAAAAATATTATTTAATCTAAGTTTTTATTATCATTCCTTATAGAAATCACTTATGTTATTTTTTAATCACTACAGTGACACTATCATAACAACTTCTGTTTGTGTAAGGAAAGAAACTTTGAGATTTTTTTTTTAAGTCACCCAACAAATAGTATGCATTTACCAATGCAATTATAATTTACTTTATTCCACAGGAATATAACAAAATTTTTGACTCAGATCTCTTTATATTCAGAATTTATTTTTAAATCACACTGGGTCCTCTGTAAGATAGTATCAATAAGGTATTTTAATTATCATTGAGACAACCTTTACTACTGATGAGATACTTTGAGATTTACTGTCAAATTAGTTTTTGCCTGGATTAAATTAAATATCTATAGAATTTAAATAGACTCTTGAAAGCCAGTTGGAAAATATGAAGGTAGACTGAAGCACTTGAGTGGTTTCATGAGGTATGACTTGTTCACCTTTCCTGACTTTGAAAATTCTGAGATGTATTCCAAGATATTTGACAATTTCTGTAGCTTTTAATTGATGTATCTGACATGTGACAGACAATTGTTTTGCATTAATCTCAATGACAAGAACACATAGGTTTGCTTACTTGGGAGTGTCTTCTCTTTTTATGTCATGTCTCATAAAGTTTTTATCATGAATTTATACCATGAAAATCTGTTTCTTTGCACCTGTAAATATTAGTACACAATGATGTTTCCTTTCCATGCACCACCACTTAGCAATTTTTCTAAAAACAGTTCAAATGAACTATAGAAATCCAAATGTAAAACTTAATAACTCTTTGGTACTATCATTTAAATATTAGAAAAAAATGGGAAGCAGATAAATAAATTATGTCCTATATAAGTTTGTAAATGCAAAGAAAAATTTTGTCACAATGAATATCTTTTAAGAATGTTAAAATTTGAATGAAATATGTTATAAATATGTTATTGAAGGAGTAATGTTGCTTATTTTCATTATATTTAATATAACGATAGCTCTTTTCTATATTTTGCTTTATTTAAGCTTATCAACAGCTCTTCTGGATTCCAGATGAAGAGAATAATGCCATGAAGGTTAAGTCATCTGTTCAGGCACATAAAATGTAAGAGACCAAAGTCAGAATTTAATTTTCATTTCTCCTCTCCAAATATTGTGCTCATTCTAGCATACACTCCTGCTTCTCAAATAATGTTGATTTTACTGTAGTCTTTAGTCTGTTCCTACTGCAGCAATATATGTGAGAGAAAATGCTGTTTGCTTTTACTTTGAAAATGGAAAAGGACCTAGTACTTGTGCTTGCCATCTTGATAATCACTCTGTAACTGAGCTCACACGATTACGTGCAAGCTTTTTCTGATAAAACTTCACACCTTTTCATTTAAAGGCTATTCTAGCTTTGGCTTCAGAGAGCAAAGCAAAAAGAAAAATGTCAAAATGATTACCAGCAGGGAAATCTAAGATATTTCTAGAAAATAATTAATTTTATTCATTTAACTAAAAAAAAGTCAAGTGTCCTGATATTTGCTTTGAACACCTTACAAACGAGCTGCTATTGACTTAAAAATAGTCTGCATATGTGAATGAGGAAGTACTAGCTGTACATGTATTTGCCCATAGAAACAGAGGTGTAATAATAAAACAATGATTTTTAATGCTTTCATTCCCAAGATCTCTCCCCAGTTACTTACATAAAATAGTTTTTAATTAAGTGGACTCTCTACAGAGGGACTGCAAGATTCAAATAAAGACAAAATTCCACAGAGACATCTTAGTAATTCAGGGTGACATGCCAGTTAAAGTTATGGAAACCATTCCTCTAACCTGGTAGCTGCTGCTCTATTTAACTTCCTGTCAACCCACACCTATTTAAAAATCTACTTTATGTATTCTATTCTTTCTATAGATAATAAGACAAAGTGGAAACAACTCTTTTGGAAGACAAGGAGTTGCCTTCCAGATGCAATATGCCTTCCAGATGCAATAGAGGGCTTGTAATTTTGGTGCTCAATTTGAAATTTCATGGTGGTTTCATTTTGTTTTAGACTAAAATCTTAATTTTTGCACCTACATACAAATATTTATTATATAATTTCCTACAAAATAAAAAATGTCAAAAACCAAATAATGTTATAACTTATTTTTATAGTAAGTTACCAATACTTTAAAAACTTATCAGATCCTAATGTGTTAGTATTTGTAGAAATCATGGTGAGTAGCTTCTGTTCCATTTGAAGAAATTGAGTTCACAGCCTCAGGCACAAAGCCAGGCCCAGAGAGAGGTGCAATAAATAGTTACCAAAATGTTAAAAAGGAAAATGCCACTGGCAGCAGTTGAGCATCAGCCCAGGAACCAAGAGGTCACTAGTTTGATATCCGGTCAGAGGTCAGGGCATATGCCTCAATTGTGGGCTCGAGCCCCAGTAGGGGGTGTGCAGGAGGCAGCTGATCCATGATGTTCCTCTCTCATTGATGTTTCTTTCGCTCTCCTCCTTGCTTTCTCTATAAAGATCAATAAAAACATATCTTAAAAAAAGAAAACTATCAGGAATTACCTTATTTGTTAGCTATTATTTAAAATAATGTAACTAGTGGATGAGATGGTGGGTATCTGATTTATATTCTCAGTTACAGATTAACTTTAATTTTTCTAAAGATATATTTAGGTCTAATAAAGGAAAGTTACAGAAATCTGCTCAGCATTTGCCTAAGACCACTTAAACCCAACCCCCCTTAAACAATTTATTCAGTGACTTTTAATGCATCACGTAGCACCATTTATGTAAGCAGTTAACTTATTGATAAATATAGAGATTTAAGTAACTAGAAATAGGTTTCAAGGTCTCTTATGTAAGGAGTATGTGCTATGTTTCTCTGAACTTGTCATAGGACTGGAGACTCAGTACTCAATGATTTGATAGAAAGCCAATCAAAATAAAGAATGTGAATATTTACTTCAGAAATCCATGTGAAGTCCTTGGGTATGGGAACACGTGAAAGGTTTTCTTACTTTTATCATTTTATTGCAATGGTGCATCAGTGCTGTCCATTTTCTAGCATAGATTCCTAGCAGGCAGGACTTGGACTGTTGAACTTTTTTCTGAACATCTAGATGTGCAAGGGTATGTTTAATAAATGCCATTAGACAAGGCTCACCGGTATTTAATATTTATTGAGAACCTATAGGGACCTTGAGACCTCGATCCAGGATGAAAAGCTTTAAAAAAGCCTGTACCTAATTAAGAAAAACACAGTCCCGCTCCCAAGAAGCTTATCTGCTAAAGCAGACAATACTTACGAAGGTGCCCAGAGAAAATTAATTTTTGTAGCTAAGTGTAGAAAACAGCAACCACCTTTATGAAATTGCAGGATTTATCTTCTTCTCTCATAAACTTGTTTTCTAGGGAGGGCCTCGTGTTAAATGTCTGGCAAAGAATGAAGGTGGAGGAAGGAGTCTGGAAAAAGGACAAGAGGATGAGGCAGTGAAGAAAAGGAATGATGACAGATGGTGAGATGGTAGGCTATGTGGCGCGAGGGAAGTTGCACTTGGGGAAGAAATAGAATTTCTGTAGGTGGTTGCTGTGTTTTTTATATTTCTAATAATTATAAAATAGACCATCATCAATATGATTAATTAACATTTAATTTCAGGTTACAAAGGAGAGCAAATGGGAATGAATCAGACATTGGTTTCCTTTCTTGTAGGCATGCTGAGAAGCACAGCTGTGATAGAGGGTAGGATTGGCATGGATTTAAAACAGCATAGTTTATTAGGATTGGTTTCATTATGCATCCATAGTTGTACAGCCAGAGATGAGAGAACTGAGAATAACTTGGGAAATAAATATATAGTATGGTTTTGTTTAGACGTTCATTGAAAAAAAAATTTTTTTTGGTTTTATTTCATATTTTGAATATAATAAGTTCAGTACCAGAAAATTTGGGTTATGTGTGTAAGATAGCATCCACGTGTAGAATAAAAATGTTTGTCTTGCCCTGACCGGTTTGGCTCAGTGGATAGAGCATTGGCCTGCAGACTCAAGGGTCCCAGGTTCGATTTTGGTCAAGGGCATGTACCTTCGTTGTGGGCACATCTCCAGTGGGGGTGTGCAGGAGGTGGCTGATCGATGTTTCTCTCTCATTGATGTTTCTGGTTCTCTATTCCTCTCCCTTCCTCTCTGCACAAAAATCAATAAAATATATTTTAAAAATGTTTGTCTTATACAGGAATGTTTTTAATTAAATCAAGGAAAGAATTTTAGCCCCCAATTTATATGGCTCAGAAGTTATCTTTGGTCATACTGTCATTTTATTTTTAATTGTGTGGTACTTTTATTCCTGATCTCTTGGGTTTAGGAAAAGCATGTCAAACTTGCGGCCACTGGGCCACATGAGCCCACAATGAATATTTTTGCGGCCCATCCAATATAATGGTATGTAAGAAACATTTTAATAAAAATTTCATACCTTAATTTTTACAATATCCTGTTACACATGATTATTAATAATGAACTACAATGTTCACTAAAGACTGATTACTATAATAGTGTTGCATTCATTTCCCTTACGCACTTTACGCACAGGCGGACCATTTCTCTCCACTAATACTAGCAGCGAATACTTTAGCAGCTGATTCCCACATCATCAGTCTTGGACTGACTTATCTGGTGTGCACAACAGGAAATATTTCGCTTTTGGAGAACAAGAAAAATAGGTTTATTTGTGTTACATTTATTAATTTGTGCAGTTATTCATGTCTGTTAAGTTAATGTTCAAGAAAAAATATATATTTTTAAATGTTCTATTATTTTATGTTAATGATGACTCATTTATTTCCGCCCTTGGTATTCATCATGTCTCTATCGAAATAAACCTACGTTTCTAAGAAAATTGAAGCTTTTGTTTTTTTGTGGCCCACATGAACTTAAACATTGTTTATTTGGCCTGTGTTAGCCTTTAAGTTTGACATGCTTGGTTTAGGACGACACTGAATCAGGGAGATAAGAGGAAGCATCAAAATTCAAAAGCAAAGCTAGTAGTGATGTTTGGGAGCAAACCAAAGATGTTAATCCCCAAATCCCAGAGACATCAAAGGCTGCAATGACAGGGATTATTCAAATCAAAGAAAAATATCAAGATAAAGATGCTGAAAGCCAGCAAATGAGGCAAAACCCAAGACATGTTCTTGAAGCCAATGATTTCTGGGTGGGGCCGGTCTTAGATTAAAACCATAGAAGGCAAAGCAATGTAGGTGATATATACCTACACACACCTCACATAGTGTCACTTACACTGAGTTAAAGAAAATAATGTCTGAATAAAGCTTATGAGAAAGATTATGATGAAGTATATTAAACAAAAAGATGAGATTATTTTGTAATGATAAAAGTCCTTTCACTCGGTGCATGCCTTCTTTGTCCCTTTGTTTAAGGTTCCCTTTCAATCACTTTACCTCGCAGTCAAATTCCGCTCTATGTCAAGGTGTTTTGAAACACACCAACATGTTTTCTTTTTTAAAAAAATCTGAATCACTCTAACAAATGTGATTTCTTCCTCTGACCCCTCTTTATATTTTGTATAGATGCTTTATATAAAATGTGTTATGTCTCATTGTATATTTTGTTTTATATTTATCTAACTTCTCTTAAACAGAATAGAAGCTTCTTTGGGGCAGGACTTATTCATCATTGCACATTACAAAATGTGTATCATCTGATACCTACACTTAGTCGGAAGTTGGTAAAATTTTGTTGTAACATTTGTAAATGTTTTCCAGGAGGAAAAGACCTGGCTTTAAACACATTCTTGGAAGGCCGTGTGTGCTTCCATCCTACCTTATACCTGACTCTCGCTTTTATCCATTTGATAATCTTTAGGTGCCCACTGTGATTAGAGGCTCAGCTATTCCCAATGATCTATAGAATAGGACTAATGAGATGTTTTGGATAAACTATGGGCAGGAAAACAAAAATGAACACTTCTCTATACATTTTGACATGTATAGGAATGTTTCACTGTAGAAATTTGTACCTTTGTTCTTTTGGAAAGAATGCATTTACATAATGAAGATCAAAATATAATTCTAGCCCTCACTGGTTTGGCTCAGTGGATAGAGCATCAGCCTGTGGACTCAAAAGGTCCCAGGTTCGATTCCAGGCAAGGGCATGTACCTTGGTTGTGGGCACATCCCCAGTGGGGAGTGTGCAGGAGGCAACTGATCGATGTTTCTTTCTCATCAATGTTTCTAACTCTCTATCCTTCTCCCTTCCTTTCTGTAAAAAAAAAAAAATCAATAAAATATATATATTTTAAAAATATATAATTCTATTTGAATTTCACGTGCGTACTAGAACTCTCTTTCAAATTCACCTTTTATCTTGTGACAAGTCCACATTCTGGAGTGCACAATGTTCACTCTCATTTCAGGCAATATTGCTGACATGAGCTTCTCAAAATATTAAGTCGTTAAGCCATATTTTAAATATTATCTCAAAGTATTAATCTTTAATTTGTGTTCATCATTAGGAGGTATACAGAAATGAATCATATACAAATCTTACTCCTGAAATCTTACGCCTAATGTAGTAGGGAGATCAGGTGTACTTGAGGAAAGAGTAAGTGTCATGACATTGTAAGAAGGTTTGGGGAAGAAGATGGAGGAGGCATTTGCCTTGGGTGCTGAGGATGGGTCAAGTTTTAATTACAGACTGGGGAAAGAACAGTCCATTGACAAAACTGCAGCTTTCATAGGAATGGACCATCATGTTTGTCTCCTAGATAGAAACACACCTAACCAAATGTCCAGGAGAATGTCTGCTCTTCCAAAATGTGTTATCTGTGGAAGGTGGATTATAAACCATTTCTTCATGGTATTTATTCTCCTGTCAAAAGGGGACTTTGTAATTGTTAACTAACACCATGGTTATAGAATAACTGGCACTGTTAGAAAAAAAAAAGGCAAAAGAAAAAAAGCTAACAATACAATGCAAGATAAATCCAATAAAGTGAAATGATCTTTCTATCCCTACTTTCCAGCTTTTTCAGGCTTTAAGCAGTAAAGATGTAGATTTTTTTTGTCTTTCTTTGGAAAGGGGTGAGGGTTGTTGAGATCAGTGAGCAATAAAAAGCCAATCTGTGTAGCCCTGGGAGGTCCCTGCTCAGTAGTTTGTAGCACATGGCTGACACTTGAGATTGAGGGATGGGGGAGTGAACCAGCATGCACTAAAGCTTTGAGGAAAGGGTCCCTTAGGGAATTTGACATTTTATTGGGGAAATGAAATTTTATTGACTGAGAATGGCTAAACAAAACTCTTACCAAAGGTCCAGGGGAGTGGAAAGAGCATTGAGAGAACTGGGATGCAGGGGAGGGATTTTCTGAGCACCATTCATTCTAGTTTTATGGGACTTTGTCCCTTCTGCCCAGGCTGCCCAAGTCCATCAAATGCCTGCACCCAGAACCTGGTCTGGAGGGCCCCATTCTCCACCTGGGGTTCAAGGTCATGGCATATGCTATTGAGACTCTGGGCTGGGACCTCCGTTGTCATAGCTACTCAAGGTTCTGAGCTGCCAGAGCATCTCCTCTGGTGAGATAATACCCTTTTGTTAGAGATGGGTTCTTTCTGTGGTCTAAGTGGAGAATTAGATAAATGATAAACAATTCTAGGACAATGAACTAACTGAGAAAGGCTAGATGGTGCCTTGAGGAAGTCCTCCGTTTTCTCAAGGAACAAAGGCTCTTGAAGAGCATTTCAATAGTGTATTTGTATTGTTTATCATATAATAATGGCAGTAATAACACTATTGATGATAATAATAACAAATAATAAAAAACTCATAGCATTAACTATGTTCCAGGCATCATTATAAGTACATTACATAAATTATGTCAGATGATCCACCAGAAGAAAATGATCTGTAAGATAAAGCCTTCCAGTGCTACCTAACTATGTTGCGCCTGTGACAGAGAATGGCTATATGAAAACAAGCAAACGAACAAACAAAAATGATTTTTTCTTCCTGGGCACACAGGAAGGTTCAACTTCCTGGACTTCTCACGAATAGGCAGGGCTTCCTGGCCAATGGAAAGTGGGTGCGAGTGTTTCACATCGGTCCCTGGCTAGGCCATAACATGTCTTAAACAAGGGTTGACATTCTTCTCCTTTGGAAGGTAGCATACAGAAGGTCTAGTTCAGGACTCCAGGGAAACCCCACTGCAGTCCTTCAGAACTTAGGTCCTATAAGCAAGTTAAGGCTCACAGAAAATTATCTGTGTGGGAGAAACAAGATGGCGGCATAGGGTAGACACCGTAAATGCAGCCGTGAACAACTATTTCAGAAAAACCTCGAAAAGAACACACAGACACCACTTGCACCCACAGGAAGGCTGGCTGAGTGAAAATCCTACAACTAGAGAAGAGTCTGAGACTCAGAGGAGCAGCAGAAGCAAAGTACAGAGGTACGGAGGCACGCGCACGGGGCTCGGGGAAGGGCTGGCGCCGGGGGACACGGTTCTTTTCCAAAACGGAGAGAGCCACAAGTCCCCAGCGGCTCTGAACTCCAGTTCCAAGCGAGTTTTGAGGACCCAGACACCCAGAGAAGGGGGACTGACTGGCACCAGGAGGAAATTCAAAGCGAGTTTCTCTCAGCGTTGCTTGCAACAATTACCGTGGGACACAGAGACCTGGTGTCTCTCAGCGCAGCATTGAAAAGTGCCATAGCTATTTGCTCCGCCCTGCCCTGCAAACTCCCTGAGGCCCCGCTCCTTCCAAGCTGCGTCAGAGCTAGGGCAGAGGCTTAATCAACACCTCCTTAAAGATACAGGAGCCAGCCCCAACCCAGTGGCCAGAGTGGGACTAACCTAAACAAAACAGATCCACAAGGGACACACTCCGGGCAGACGCAGTGAGCATAAAAGCTCCACTGAAACAACTCTTGCCCCATAAGGGTGTCTCCAGCACAGAAGTTCTCCCACTGTAGACACAGCTGACTCTCATAACCAAGTGGCTTAGAGGTTAATCCCTCGCAGTGATCGCCTAAATCAGAAAGGAAAGCAGCCAAAATGGGGAGACGAAACAGGTCACAAATGACAGAAATGGAG
>PVJC01003236.1:0-61295 GCA_004026665.1 Murina feae
TGGGAGGCAGAGAGCTACAGGAGAGGGTAGGGCAACAAGCTATGGGGGTGGGGGGTGGTGGGAACTACAGGAGGGAGGCAGTGGGCAAAAAGCTACAGGAGGGTGGCAGCGACCTACTGGCACACAGGGCTACTAGTGAATAATAAAAACAAAGAACAGAAAGAAGAATAGACAGAAAGCATGAAATCATTGAAAGTTTATGCAATTAAAGATGAAAGTTTCTATTTTAGAAATTTAAGACTGAAAAATTCTGTAATATAAAGGTATATATTTTTTTCATCCTTAACTTGGTAACTAATTTAAACATGAAACCCATATTTTATGGGAAATCTGTTCATTAGTGGAATATCATTTGGAGAATGCTACTGTAGACTTGTAGTAAACAGCTGTAATAGTAAAAAAAAAAAAAAGTAAAAACATTGTGAGAATATTCAGATTAATGGTGATTCTTAGGAATACTTTTTGGGTTATTTCAATCCTATGATTAGAAAAAATTTATAGCTCAATGTTTACATTTTGAAAGACTTGTGTATTACACCCACTCCTGTTCTACTTATATAGTCTTGTCTCAATTATTTACCTATACACGAACCTACCGTGTCTATATTTAATAAAAAATTGTACCTGTTAATTTATTAAGCACATGTGTATACTTTCCAATAATAAAAAAAATTATGAAAAAGTTTTAGTAAAACACTTAAATCCAACCTTGTGGAGGTGTTCCAAGAGGATTAAATGTTTTATTTGTTTTTCCTAGGTAACTTAATATAGTCTATATGTGTGTATTAGGACAACAGAAATATTTATCTAAGAAAACCTTGAGTGCTTCCAATAAATTTGTTTGCTCAATTGCCCCAGTGTTCCATGCCTAAATGAGATTATGGCCAGGATGTGCAGTTTGTTAGTTTCAGAATTCACATAGACGATGTGGATCAAAATACATTTTTTTAAAACTTTTTCTGTGTGTATGAAATGTATTATTCATATTTAATCCCTTGTAGTTTTTCTTCAATTTGTGAAGACTAATGAGAATATAGCAACTGCTCATTATATGTATTTTGCATTTCCCATTAGTTTATTTAACTCCTTTCTATCAAGGCCTCTCAACTACGCTAAATTCTAATACTATAAAGCATATTTATATGAAAAATAGAAATAAAATAGTAGGATATGATTTATTCATAATGTGCTTTGGGTAGTATGGACATTTTGATGATGTTGTTTCTACCAAACCATGAACATGGTAAGTTCTTCCATTTGTTTATGTCTTCCTCTATCTCTTTTTTCAATGTCCTGTATCTTTTACCTCCTTAGTGAAGTTTATTCCTAGGTATCTTAATTTTATTGGTGCAATGGTAAATGGGATTGTTTGTTTTTTTTTCTTTTCTCTTTCTGTGAATTTATTATCTCTCTATATAAAAAGCCTAAGCAACTATTAAGACCAAATTACTGGAATGACCAGTTGACCTGTTCACAATGATGCCCAGTGATGAGCAGCAGGCAGATACTCAACACAGGAGCTGCCCCCTGGTGTTAGTGCTCTCCCACAGCCAACCTTCTGCACCAGCCAACCTCCCGCTGTCCCTACCCACTGCAGCCAGTCAACCTCCTGTGGTCCCTCCCCGTGGCTGGTCCCTCCCTCTGGCTAAGGCTCCAGGCACTGGAGAATATGACTCTGGAAAGCCTGTAGGAGTAGAATGACTCTGATGCTGATTAAGACAGAGTAGTATTTCAGAGAGTGTAGAAGGGCCAAGGCAATAGCCTAATTGCAAAGACGTAAAGTATGCACCACCACCATCTTACCTCTGTCACTACACCATGTGCCCCACTCACTCTTCTGCCCCCATCATCCACTTCTACCTTGGCCTTTCCAGACTGCCAACCACTGATTGGCTAGCATTCCTATGATGGTGTGCTGCCATTGACCAAAGTCAGCTATCTATCATGCTTGGGAGCCCCGACAATATATACACTCCAGGTAGGAGAGATGACCTGTCTGTCTGTCAGCAACTTTTACCCAGGAAGAGTGAGGTGGCCCTAGCACAGGCAGTGAAGTAGAGCTGTATTTCCACCTCAGAGCATAGCACGTATTCAGTCCATTTGGGGGCGCTCACTTGTGGTCTTTGCTAGCTGTTACATCAATACATCTACACAACTAGATCCGGGCTGGCTGGCCAAACCCCTGTGGTCCCTCCCCACAGCCAGCAGGCCCCGATCACCAATGTTACCATGCATGAATTTGTGCCTTTAGTAGGTTTATAAAAATGCCATAGATTTCTGGATGTTAATTTTGTATCCTGCTATATTGCCAAATTCATTTATTAGGTCTAGTAGTTTTTTGATGGAGTCTTTGGGGTTATCTATAGATAGTATCATGTCATCTGTGAACAAGAACAATTTTACTTCTTCTTTTCCAATTTTGATGCCTTTTTTTTTTTTTTCTGGTCTGATCGATTTGACTAGCATTTCCAGTACTATATGGAACAGGAGTAGTGAAAGTGGGCATCCCTCTATTTTTCCTGTTCTTAGCAGAATAAGTTTAGTTTTTGCCCATTGAGTATATGCTGGCAGTAAGTTTGTCATATAAGGCTTTTATTATGTTGAAGTATGATACATCTATTTCCACTTTGCTGAGAGTTTTTGTTGTTGTTGTTGTTGTTGTTGTTGTTGTTTTTATCCAGAAAGGGTGTTAGATTTTATCAAATGCTTTTTCTGCATCAATTGAAATGATTATGTGATTTTTGTCTCTAATTTATTTATGTGATTCATCACATTTATTAATTTGCAGATATTGTACCATCCTTGCATTCCCAGAATAAATCCCACATGATCATGGTCTATGATCTTTCTAATGTAATGCTGAATTCAATTTACTAGAATTTTGTTGAGGATTTTAGAATCTATGTTCATCAAGAATATTGGCCTATAGTTCTCTTTTTTTGTGGTATCTTTATCTGGTTTTGAAAGAGCTTGGAAGTGTGCCTTCCTCTTGAATTTTTTGGAATAGTATAAGGAAGACTGATTTTAGTTCTTCTTTGAATTCTTTGTAGAACTCACCTGTAGACTAAACCTTTTCTTTACTGCAAGATTTTTTATCGCTGCTTCAATTTCTTCGATAGTTATTGGCGCATTCAGGTTTTTGATTCATCCTGTTTCAATATTGGGGGCTTGTATTTTTCTAATAATATGTCCATTTCATCTAAGTTGTACATTTTGTTGGAATAGAGCTGTTCATAATATTTTTTCATAATTGTTCTTATTTGCATGGGATTGGTTGTTACTTCACCTCTTTCATTCTGATTTTGTTTATTTGGTTCCTTTCTCTTTGCTTTTGGTGAGCTTGGTTGGAGGTTCATTAATATTGTTTATCTTTTCAAAGAACCAGCTCTTGCTTTTGTTTATCTTTTGCAAATTTTTTTGTCTCTGTCATTTATTTCAACTCTGATCTTTATTATTCCCTTCCTTCTGCTTACTCTGGGTTTTTCTTGTTTCTCTCTTTCTAACTCTTTGAGTTGTAGGGTTAGATAATTTATTACCATTTCTCTCTCTCTCTCTCTCTCTCTCTCTCTCTCTCTCTCTCTCTCTCTCTCTCTCTTTTGAGGTAAGCATGAAGAGCTATGAACTTTGCTCTCAAGACTGCTTTCACTGTGTCCCATAGATTTTACATTGTTGTGTTTTCATTGTCATTTGTTGCCATGATACTTTTTATTTCTACTTTGATCTCTTTGGTAACCCAATAATTTAATCTAATAAAAGAGTAATATGCTAATTGCACCACTCCACTACATCCCAAGCCATGCCTACCAGTCAATCAGAGTGACTATATGCAAATTAACCCAACCAAGATGGAGGCCAGCAGCCACAGAGCTAGAGAAAACAGGAAGCTTCATTGCCCCAGTGATGGAGGAAGCTGCCTGCCTAGGCCAGATGTGACCTCTGCTCAAGGCAAAAAGTTTCAATTATAGAAGCCACAGAGCTGGAGCAAGCAGGAGGCTTTGTTGCCCCTGTGATGGAGGAAGCTGCCTGCCTAGACAGGCTGTGGCCTCCACTCCAGCAAACAAAGTTTAAATTATAGAAGATAAATAAATCCCAGATATCTGCTTCCAGCCAGCCTCGTTGAGAGCTTGGGTGGCTGGGGGCAGTAGCCAGTCTGAAAACAGCCATCAGCCCCTCACTCAGGCTGGCCAGGCACCCCAGCAGGACCCTCATTCCCTGAAAGGGATGTGACCAGCCTGAAAATGGCCCTCAGCCCCTCACCCAGGATGACCAAGCACTTCAGAAGAACTCCTCTCCCTGGAGGGGGTGTGGCAGTCTAAAAATGGTCCTAAGCCCTCACCCAGGCTGGCCAGGAACCCCAGCAGGACCGCCACCCTGATCTGGGACACCCTTCAGGGCAAACCAGCTGGGCCCCACCTATGCACCAGACATCTATCCTATATAATAAAAGGGTAATATGCAAATTGATGCTAACAACAAAACAACTGGGAATGATTGGTCATTATGACACACACTGACCACCAGGAGGCACATGCTCAATGCAGGAGCTGCCCCTGGTGGTCAGTGCACTCCCACAGGGGGAGCTCTGCTCAGCCATAAGCCAGGCTCCATGCTGGCAAGTAGATATCCCTCAAGGGCTCCCAGGATGCCAGAGGGATGTCTACTGACACCTTAGACCCAGTCACCCAGGCAGCGGGCCTAAGCCAGCAGGTGGACATCCCCCGAGGGTTCCCAGACTGGGAGAGGGCACAGGTCAGGCTAAGGGATGCCCCCGAGTGCACAAATTTTCATGCACCAGACCTCTAGTTGTTTAATAACATGATATTTAGCCTCCAGGTGTTTGATTTTTTCATTGTTTTTGTTGTGGTTGATTTCTAATTTTATGCTATTGTGATCTGAGAAAATGCTTGATGTGATTTCTATCTTCTTGAATTTGAAGAGACTTTTCCTGTGTCCCAGTATGTGGTCTATCTTTGAAAATGACCTGTGTGCAGTTGAGAAGAATGTATATTCTGTGGCTTTGGGATGAAATGTTCTGAAGATGTCAGTTCATTCCATCTGATCTAGTGAGTCACTTAGGATTGATGTTTCTTTTATGATTTTTTTATTTAGTGGTTTTATCCAGTAGTGTTAGTGGGGTATTAAAGTCCCCTACTATGAATTTGGGGTATTAAAATCCCCTACTATGACTGTTGCCTCCCTTGATATTCTCCAGAAGTATTTTTTAAATCTATTTGGGTGGTCCTATATTGGGTGTATATGTTTACCAGAGTTATATCTTCTTATTGAACTGCTCCCTTTAGTATTATGAAGTGGTCTTCCTTATCTCTTTTTATAGCCTTCACTTTGAGGTAGATATAAGTATTGCTACCCCAGCTTTTTTTTCCCATTTGCCTGAAAAACTTTTTTCTCATTCCTTAATCATTAGTTTGTGTGAGTCCTTTGTTCTGAGGTGGGTCTCCTGTAGACAGCAGATATATGGGTCATGTTTTCTTATCCACTCAGCTACCCTATGTCTTTTTATTGGGTCATTTAATCCATTTATATTTGAAGTTATTATTGATAGGTACTTGTTTGTCACCATTTTCTTCTTTATGCCTGTGTTCCTTCTTCCCTTCCTATTTCTTCCTCTTACAAGAGACACTTTAGCAATTTTTGCATTGCTGATTTGGTGATAATAAACTCCCTTAGTCCTTTTTAGTCTGTGAAGCTCCTGGTTTCATCCTGAACTTTGATTGATAGATTTGCTGGTTACAGTATTCTTAAATTCAGACCCTTGCTTTGCATTACTGTCTATATTTCATTGCATTCCCTTCTGGCCTGATGTGTTTCAGTTAAGAAATCAGTTGATACTCTGATGGGATATCCCTTTTAGGTAACATTCTGTCACTCTCTGGCAGCCTTTGAGATTCTTACTTTATTGTTGCTGGTTTCCAATTTAATTATGTGTCTTGGTGTTGGTCTTTTTTGGTTCATCTTGCTTAGAACTCTGCGAACTTCTTGGACTTGTGTGAGTTTTTCTTCTTCCCAATATCAGGTAAGTTTTCTGACATTATTTTTTCAAATACGTTTTCTAACTCTTGTTTCTCTTTCTGTCATTCTGGTACCCTTATTATTTGCATGTTGCTTCATTTAATGTTTTCCCAAAGCTCTCTTAGGCTCTCCTCCTGTCTTTTAATTTTTTTTCTCCAATTGCATTTCAGTCTTTTGTGTGTTTTGCTACCCTGTCTTCTAGTTTGCTAATTTGTTCCTCCACTTCTTGTCTACTGTTGAAACTTTCCATGATGTTTTTTATTTCAACTATATAACTCTTTATTTCTTCTTGATTATTACATAAGTTATTTTTTTTTGCATCCATCTGGTTTATGAACTGTATGACCATTATTCTGAATTATTTTTCTGACATATGGCATGCTTCTGTTTCACTTAGCTGCTTTTCTGGTGATTCCTTCTTTTCTTTCCTTTGAGGGTTTCTTTGTCTCCCCATTTTTGCCCTCACTGACAGATCTAGGTGTCGAGTCATGTGGGGTCTGCTCCTTGGGTGGCAGAGGTTCCTTGGGTGGCCACTGTTCTCATGCAGTCATGGAAGTGGCTGCTCCTAGTTGGCCATGGCTTCTCTTGTGGGTGCTGCTTGTAGCAGTGGTGACTTCTCCAGCTGGAGAAGGCAGGTTGCTTGTGCAGCTGCTTCTCCTTAGATATGGGCAGGCCACTTGTGTGGCTGTTGCTCCTCATATGGGATAGGGCTAATCATTGGGCTGCTGCTCCTTGGACGGTAGGAGGCCACATTAATCTGCCACTCTTCAGACTAAGGCAGGCTACTTGTGGGGCTGCTGCATGTGTGGTTGCAGTACCCTGGGTTAAAGCATTGGGATGGCCAGATGGGGGCATGTTTTGGATCTCAAAGCAGCCTGCACCTGGGGTGGCTGGAGTCTTGGTGACCATGGGACTGCTGGCAAGGCAACAGGTCCCTGGTGGTGGTGTCTGTAGAACCCTGGGTGCTGTCTGAGGACACTGTGTGTGGAGGTGAGGCTGGGCTTCCAATCACAGCAGATCTCCCCTTCAAAAAGGCACAGCCTCTGTGTAAGAGCCAGACACTCTATGACTATTTGAAATGGTAGCAGAGGCTGCTTGCTTAGACAAACCTGGTCTGCCTACCTCTAAAGGTCCTGTAGGATCTAACTGTGCAACACACACACACACACACACACACATACATGCACACCTCACACTGAAGTAAGTCCTGACCCATAAGGGTGTCTCTTGCACAACAGATCTTCCAGTGTAGATACAGCTGGTCATCACAGCCAGTTGACCTGGAGGTCAATTCTCTCAGTGATGCCAACAGCAATCAAGGCTTAACTACAACAAGACTGTGCAAATAGCTCACGAAAGAGTGAGCTGAGAGCATCCGCCTCAAGTGACTGGGGAGGCTGAGCCGCTGGGCCTTATAGGACACCTACCACACAAGGCCACTCTATCAACTCAAGGAGACTTAGCAGCTACCCAGTACATAGAAACAAACCCAGTGAAGCAGCCAAAATGTGGAGACAAAGAAACAAGTCACAAATGAAAGAAATGGATGAAAGCAAAATACTGGATATAGAGTTCAAAATCATGGTTATAAGGTTACTCAAGAATCTTCTAGAAACTTATGAGAAGTTTAGTGAGACCCTCAAAAATATGAAAAGGACCAATCAGAAATTAAGCATATACTGACTGAAGTAAAGAATAATATACAGAGATCCAACAGCAGACAAGAGGATCCCAAGAATGAAGTCAAATATTTGAAATACGAAGAAGCAAAAAGCACCTAACTGGAAAAGAAAAAAGAAAAAAGAATCCCAAAACAGAAAGATAGTGTAAGGAGCCTCTGGAACAACTTCAAGCATACCAACATCCAAATTATGGGGGTGCTGGAAGAAGAGAGAGAGCAAGATATTGAAAGCCTATTTGAAGAAATAATGACAGGAAACTTCCACTACCTGATGAAAGAAATAGACTTCCAAGTCCAGGAAGCACAGAGAACCCCAAACAAGAGGAATGTAAAGAGGACCACACCAAGATACATCATAATTAAAATGCCAAGGGCAAAAGACAAAGAGAGATTATTAAAAGCAGCAAGAGCAAAACAGTTAGTTACTTACAAGGGAGTACCCATACTACTGTCAGCTGATTTCTCAACAAAAACTATGAAGACCAGAAGGGAGAGGCAAGAAATATACAAAGTAATGAATACTGAGAACCTACAACCAAGATTACTCTACCCAGCAAAGCTATCATTTAGAATTGAAAGTCAGATAAAAAGCTTCACAGACAAGAAAAAGTTAAAGGAGTTCATCACCACCAAACCAGTATTATATGAAATGCTGAATGGTATTCCCTAAGAAGATGAAGAAGAAAAAGGTAAAGATAAAAAATTATGAACAACAAAGTGACAACAAATGCATATCTATCAACAAGTGAATTAAAAATCAAATGAATAAAAAACCTGATGAACAGAACAGACTGGTGAATGCAATAGAATCAGGGGCATTGAAAAGGAGCAAACTGACAAAGGTCAGGGGGAAGGGGCTGTTGGGTGTTTGGGAAGATATTAAACAAAGAGCTTACATCTATGGATATGGTCATTGGGGAAGGGGGTGGAAGGCCTGGAGTGGGGTAGAAACTAGGTGGAGGAGAGCTGGCGGGGGGGAGGGGGACATCTGTAATAATCTGAACAATAAAGATTTAAAATAACAAAAATTAATTTAAAGAGCATGCAAATACCAAAAACTCAGTACACATTTGTAATACCTTAACCGATAAAGAAATTAAAGATAAAAAAGAAAATCCACTGTGTGAAAATTCAAATTATTGAAAGTGACAAATTTAAAAAATAAAATAAAATAAAATAAAATGAAAAAAAGAGGGTGAGGCAGAATCTGTAGAGGCCAAGCTTATATACAGAAAATAAAGTTAAAGAATTGGATGAATATGGGAAGTACCTCAGTTTAGTATAGAGGAATTAGAAAGAGAATGAGTGGATAAGAAAGAGAAAGAAAAGAAAAAAAAATAAACATTTAAAAAAATTAAAAATAAGATAAAATAAAAAATAGAATGATGAAGAATAATGGCAAAAATAATAGAAATTAAAGAAATAAATTAAAAAATAAAGAAAAATGAGATAAAAAAATAAAATAAAAATGAAAAATAAAATAATAAAATAAAATAAAAATGAACCTTTCTGCTGAGTTTTAATTCCCCATGAGGGCTGGTTTAAGATCCCACTTTTCTGTACTGTCTGCTACTTCTCAGTTTCCTATTTCTGGTACTGAATGGCCTCTCTTTAGGCAAGTCCCTGAGGGCTCTCAGGGACTATTCATATACGTATATATACTAGAGGCCCAGTGCATGGATTCATGCATGAGTGGTGTTCTGGGTGCCCTGCAGGGATCAGGCTGAAACCCACAGTCCAATGCTGCCTGCAGCACCTACCTGCTTCTCCCACTCATCCCAGCCCCACTGTGCCTGCCATTGGGCTTGCACCCAATCAGTTCCTATCCAGAGAGGCTCGTGCTGCCGCATCTAGTGCCTTCCCCCCAAAAAAGTGGCCTGCAGGATGGGGCTAAAACTCGCTCTTCAACATCCCCCAAGGGTTCTAGATTGTGAGAGGGCACAGGCCAGGCTAAGGGACTCCACTGGTGCATGATCAGTCAGGGAAGGGACCACAGGAGAGCTCCAAAGCATGTCCAGCACACCTTGCTCAGTCTCAATCATCCAAACCCCAGCAGCGGGTCAGAGCATCTGCCCCCTGGTGGTCAGTGCACATCATAGTGAGTGGTTGAGCAACCTTAGAATATTATTAGCATATTATGCTTTGATTGATTGTTTGGTTGTTCTGCTATTCAGTCTATTTGCATATTGCTCTTTTATTTCTTTTTTTTTGGTATCCTTTCTACCACTCAGAATGTAGTCTGGGTGTGGCTGTATTGGTTGACTGGATACTGTAAGGAAGGGCTATCTCTTCAGGAGAAAATGGCTGCCTAGGTCCAGCATATCAGGTATGACTGAGTGCCAGACTTGTGACCACCTCTCCCCAATCCTCTCCTCTCCTCAGCCTCTCCCAAGACTCCACAAGTCTGGACCTCCACCTGTACCTCAGCCATGGGTGAGTGTTTGTATTGGAAAGGTCATATGAACTAGGTTTAGGGAATAAAAGTAAAAACCAAAAATAGGGGAAAGAGCTGCACCATTGCCACCCCCTCTTCCTTGGCACAGTGTGGCTTGGGTAGCTGTCCAGGATGCACCCCCTGAGCTCAGTCTTTCATGGCTGTGGACTTAAATCTAGAATACCATGCCACCAGCAGTCCTGTGGACCTCCTTTCCACAATCAGATGCTACATCTGTCCCAAGTGTGCATCTTTCTTCTGACCCACTGGGCTTGAGGTCTCACAGTTCTCTCCAGCCCAGATCTCTGATTTTACCATTCTCCCGGCATCCTCTGCCCTTTCCAACTGCAAATTGCCTCATCAGTTGTGTCTACTTCTCCAATTCTGGGTGATATTATTTGATTTAGTTGCTTGTTCTATCTTCTCAAGACATGTCTGCCTATTCTGCTGCCATTTGTCTCCTTTTCTCTGAGGTTTGATGGTCTGATCAATGCTCCTTTGTCTCTGGATCTGTTTTTGTTAATCAGATTATGTTGTTCATTATATTACACAAATGAGTGAGATCATGTGATATTTATCTTTCTCTGACTAACTTATTTCACTTAGCATAATGCTTTCTGGTTCCATCCATGTTGTTGCAAATGATAGGAGTTTCTTCCTTTTTATAGCAGCTTAGTATTCCATTGTGTATATGTACTACACTTTTTTAATCCATTCATCTGCTGATGAGCACTTAGGCTGTTTCCAAATATTAGCTATTGTAAATTGTGCTGCTATGAATATAGGGGTGCATGTATCCTTTCTGGTTAATTTTTTTTTTTTTTAGAAAACTCCATACTGCATTTCCATCAGCAGTATATGAAGGTTCCTTTTTCTATGCATCCTATCCAGCACTTGTCCTTTATTGATAGCCATTCTGACAGGTGTGTGATGGTACCTCATTGTTTTGATTTGAATCTCTCAGATGATTAGTGACTTAGAGCATGTTTTCATATGTCTCTTGGCCTTCTGTATGTCCTTTTTTGAAAAGTGTCTATTTATATCTTTGCCCATTTTTTTAATTGGATTGTTTATCTTCCTTTTGTTAAGTTGAATGAGTTCCCTGTAAACTCTGGACATTAAAGCCTTATCCATATAACATTGGCAAATAGGTTCTCCCATGCAGTGGACTATCTTGTTGTTTTGTTGATGGTTCGTTTCATTGTGCAGAAGTTTTTTTATTTTGATGTAGTCTCATTTGTTTATTTTCTCTTTAGTTTCCATTGCCCTAGGAGGTGTATCAGTAAGATATTGCTACAAAAAATATCTACTATTTTGCTGCCTATGGTTTCTTCTAAAATTGTATGATTTCCCATCATACAGTTAAGTCCTTTATCCATTTTGGGTTTATTTTTTGTGTATGGTGTAAATTGGTGGTCTGGTTTCATTTTTTGCATGTATCTGTCCAATTTTCCCAACACCATTTATTGAAGAGACTGTCTTGACACCATTGTATTCTCTTGCCTCCTTTGTCAAAGAGTAATTGAGCATAATGTCTGGAATTGATCTCTGGATTCTCTGTCCTGTTCCATTGGTTCTATATGTCTGTTCTTGTGCCAGTACCAGAAAGTTTGGACTAAGATCTGTTTCTTTGAAAGGATAAACAATATTGATGATCCTCTACCCAGGCTCACCAAGAAGTAAAGAGAGAAGACCCAAATAAACAAAATTAGAAATGAGGCAAAATAACAGACCCCACAAAAATACAAATTATTATTTAAAAAATACTATGAACAACCCTGCTCCTACAAACTAAACAACTTAGAGGAAATGAACATATTGGTAGAAAAATAGGACCTTACAAAATGCAATCAAGAAGAATAAAAAAAATCTCAACAGGCTGATAACTAAGAAAGAAATTGAAGCAGTCACCAAAAAACTTCCAGGAAACAAAAGCCCTGGGCTAGAGGACTTCACAGGAGAGTTTTATCAAACATTCAAAGAACTAAAACCTTTTCTTCTCAGACTATTCCAAAAATTTTAAGAGGAAGGAACACTTCCAAGCTCTTTCTATGAAGCCAGCATTACCCTAATCCCCAATCCAGATGAAGACAGTACAAAGAAAGAGAATTACAGGCCAGTATCCCTGATGAACATAGATGCTAAAATCCTCAACAAAATTCCAAATGACCAAGTGGTATTTATTCCAGGGATGCAATATCCGGAAATCAATAAGTGTGATATAGCACATAAACCAATTGAGAGACAAAAATCACATCGTCATATCAATTGATGCAAAAAAAAAGGCATTTGCCAAAATCTAACACATTTTCCTGATAAAAACTCTCAGAAAAGTGGAAATAGAGGGATCATACCTCAACATAATAAAAGCCTTATATGACAAACCTACAGCCAACATCACACTCAATGGGAAAAAAGTAAAGCCAGTTCACCTAAAACCAGGAAAAAGGCAGGGATGCCCACTTTCATCACTCTTATTTGACATAGTACTGGGCATGCTAGCCATAGTGATCAGGCAAGGAGAAGAAATGAAAGGCATTCAAATTGGAAAAGAAGTAAAATTGTCATTATTTGCTGCCTCTCATAATAACATCAAAATTATAATTAAAAGGCACAACAATGACCACCAGAACCGCGGGAAAGATGGCTGAGTGGAAGTTCCACAGCTAGAGAGGTGAAGAAAGTGCACTGAGACTGGTAGGAGGTGTGGAGATGCAGAAAGTGCTGGCACCTAGATGTGCTACTCTTTTCATCGGGATGGAGATACAATAATGACATAATGGTGTACATAGAAAACCTCAAAGACTCCATCAAAAAACTACTAAAACTCACAAATGAATTCAGCAACGTAGCAGGATACAAAATTAACACCCAGAAGACTATGGCTTTTCTATACACCAACTAGAGGCCCAGTGCATGAAATTTGTGCATGGCCAGGGGGTGGGGGGTCCCTCAGCCCGGCCTGCATCCTCTTGAAATCCAGGACCCCTCGGGTAGAATCTGTAGGCCTGGCCAGCAATCAAGGGCCTATCAGGGCTTTCTTCCTCCACCCCTGCCCTTGCCACTGCTTGCCATCTGTGCGGTGCTGCCTCTTTCTCCCTGCCACTGGTCACCTCCCTCTACAGGTGACAGGTGTAGGATATGATCCTGGGCTGCTCTGGACCTCCCTTTGTGGAGTGATTGCTGCTCGGCCCTATACATTCACCACAGTGTCACTGGTGGGTTGCCTGGGCCTCCCTTTGTGGGGCGATTGATTGTGGGGCCTCCAGTTTAATTGCCCCACAGGAGGAGGCCTTTTCCACCCACCACAGTGTCATTGGCCAGGTATCTTGGACCTCCCTATTTGAGGCAATCAGTCGCGGGGCTTCACTACTGATTGGCCAGCAGAGGGAGGCTTTGACCACCTGGGTGGTGTCTGCAATTGATTGCTGCACAGAGGGTGGCCTGGGTCTCCCTCTTTGCCTCTTTGGACTGATGATGGGGTCCCCAACCCCATTGATCACTCTACTGGCTGGTTACTTGGGCCTCCCTCTGTGGGGCGATTGTGGGGCAATGGCAGGGGCCCCCCAATCAATCACATCACACCCACCTTGCCTGGCTTGGTGCAAGTGCATGTCATAGCATGATTGTCTGGGTGGTTGTTCTGCTGTTTGGTTGATTTGCATATTATCCTTTTATTATTATAGATAATACACTGACAGAAAGTGATACTAAAAACACAATGCCATTACCACTGTAACAAAAATTTAATATACTTAGGAATAAATTTAACCAAGGAGGTAAAGGACCTGTACTCAGAAAATTACAGAATCCTGAAAAAAGAGATAGAGGAAGATATAAACAAATGGAAGAATATACTGTTTTCTTGGATTGGTAGAATCAACATCATTAAAATCTCTATACTACCCAAAGCAATCTATAGATTCAATGTTATCCCCATTAAAATACCAAGGGCATATTTCAACGATCTAGAACAAACTCTCCAAAAATTCACCTGGAATTTTAACTTGCTTTTGTTAAGTTATATGAGTTCCCTATAAATGCTGGAGATTAAACCTTTATCAGTGATAACATTGGAAAATATGTTCTCCCATGCAGTGGGTTTTCTTGTTGTTTTGTTGATGGTTTCTTTTGCTGTGCAGAAGCTTTTTATTTTGATAAAGTTCCATTTGTTTATTTTCTATTTAGTTTCCAATGCCCTAGAAGCTGTATTGGTGACAAAATTGTTTTGGCATAAGTTTGAGGTTTCGTTGCCTTTAAATCCTTCTAGTATTTTCATGGTTTCCCATCTTACATTTAAGTCCTTTATCCATTTTGAGTTTATTTTTGTATATGGTGTAAGTTGGTGGTTTAGTTTCATTTTTTTTGCATATATCTGTCCAATTTATCCAACACAACTTATTGAAGAGACTGTCGTGACTCCATTGTATGCTCTTGCCTCCTTTGTCAAATATTTATTGAGCATATTGGTTCAGGTCGATTTCTGGATTCTCTATTCTGTTCCATTGGTCTATATATCTATTCTTGTGCCAGTACCAGGAAGTTTTGAGCACTGTGGCTTTGTAATATAGCTTGATATCTGGCATTCAGATCCCTCCTATTTGTTCCTTTTTCTCAGGATTGCTTCAGCTATTCAGGGTCTTTTTTTATTCCAGATGAATTTTTGGAGAGTTTGTTCTTGGTCTGTGAAATATTCCGTTGGTATTTTGATGGGGAGTGCATTGAATTTATAATTTTTTGGGGTAGTATGTACATTTTAATGATATTGATTCTACCAATCCATGAACATGGTATGTTCTTCCATCTGTTTATGTCTTCCTCTATCTTTTTTTTCAACATCCTGTAGTTTTCTGAGTAGAGGTCTTTTACCTGTTTAGTTAACTTTATTCTTAGGTATCTGAATTTTTTTGTGTGATGGTAAATGGGATTGCTTTTTTAGTCTCTTTCTGTAAGTTCACTATGATGTATAGAAATGCCATAGATTTAGTGGCATTAACTTTGTATCCTGCTACATTGCTGAATTCATTTATTGAGTCCAATAATTTTTGATTGACTCCTTAGGGTTTTTTATGTAAAATATCATGTCATCTGTGAATAAAGACAGTTTTACTTCTTTTCCAATTTGGATACCTGTTATTTCTTCATTTTGTCTAATTGCAATGTCTAATACTTGCAGTACTATGTCAAACAGGAGTGGTGAGAATGGGCATCCCTGTCTTGTTCCTGTTCTAACGGGAAATGGTTTTTGTTTTTGCACATTGAGTATGATGTTGGCTGTAGGTTTGTCATATATGGCTTTTATTATGTTGAGGTATGCCTTGTATTCCCACCTTGTTGAGAGTTTTTATCAAAAATGGGTGTTGGATTTTGTCAAATGTTTTTTCTGCATCAATTGATATGACTACGTGGTTTCTATCTCTTAATTTCTTTATGTGATGTATCACATTTATTGATTTGCAGATATTGTAACATACTTGCATCCCTGGGGTAAATTCTACTTGGTCATGGTGTATGATCTTTCTGATATACTGCTGGATCTGAATTGCTAGGATTTTGTTGAGGATTTTGGCATCTATGTTCATGAGGGATATTGGCCTGTAATTCTCTTTCATTGTGTTGTCTTTATCTGGTTTTGGTATTAGGGTAATGCTGGCTTCATAGAAAGAGCTTGGATGTTTTCCTTCCTCTTGAATTTTTTGGAATAGTCTGAGTAAGTAGGTTTTAGTTTTTCCTTGAATGTTTGGTAAAACTCTCCTGTGAAGCCATCTGGAACTTGGCTTTTGTTCACTGGAAGCTTTTTGATGACTGTTTCAATTTCTTCCATAGTTATTGGCCTATTAAGATTTTTAGATTCTTCCTGATTGAGTTTTGGAAGGTTGTATTTTTTTAGGAATATGTCCATTTACTCCAGGTTGTCCAGTTTGTTCAATAGAGTTGTTCATAGTACTTTTTAACAATCCTTTGTATTTCTGTAGGGCCTGTTGTTATTTCTCCTCTTTTATTTCTGATTTTGTTTATTTGGGTCCTTTCTGTTTGCTTCTTGGTGATCTTGGCTAGTGGTTCATCAATCTTGTTTATCCTTTCAAAGAACCAGCTCTTTGTTTTGTTAATGTTTTGTATTGTTGTTGTTTTTTTGGCCTTTATGTCATTTATCTCCACTCTGATCTTTATTATTTCCTTCCTTCTGCTTACACTGGGCTTTTCTTGTTGCTCTCTTTCTAAATCTTTGAGTTGTAGGGTTAGGTAATTTATTATCTTTGTTTCTTGTTTTTGTAGTAGGCTTGTAGCACTATGAACTTCCCTCTCAACACTGATTTCCTGTGTCCCATAGATTTTAGACTGTTGTGTTTTCATTGTCATTTGTTGTCATGATGTTTTTTATTTCTTCTTTGATCTCTCTGGTAACCCAGTCATTGTTAAATAGCATGCTATTTAGTCTCCATGTGTTTGATTTTTTTTTTTGGATTGTTTTTATTGTAGTTGATTTCCAGTTTTGTGCCACTGTGATCTGAGAAGATGCTTGATTTGATTTCTATCTTCTTAAATTTGAAGAGACTTTGCCTCTGACCCAATATATGGTCTATCTTTGAGAATGATCCATGTGCACTTGAGAAGAATGTATATTCTGCGGCTTTGCAATGAAGTGTTCTGAAAATGTCAATTCCATATGATCTAGTGAGTCATTTGGGATTGATGTGTCTTTGCTGACTTTTAGTTTAGAGGATTTGTCCAGTGGTGATAATGGGGTATTAAAGTCCCCTACTGTAATTGCTGTTAATCTCTCCCTTAATATTCTCCAGAAGTTTTTTATGTATTTGGGTTCTCCTATATTGGGTGTGTATATGTTTACCAGAGTTATTTCTTCTTGTTGGATTACTCCCTTTAGTATTAGGAAGTGGACTTCCTTATTTCTTTTTATGTCCTTCACTTTGAGGTCTAATTTTTTCAGATATAAATATTGCTACCCCACCTTTTTTTTCATTTTCATTTGCCTGAAAAACCTTTTGCCAGATCTTCACCATCAGTGAGTGTGCATCTTTTTTTCTGAGGTGGATTTCCTCTAGACAGCAGATATATGGGTCATGTTTTCTTATCCACTCAGTTACCCTATATCTTTTGATTAGGGCATTTAATCCATTTACATTTAAAGTTAGTATTGATAAATACTTGTTTGTCGCCATTTTTATTCTCTACCTCTGTATTCTTTCTTAATTTCTTTCTTTTTTTTTTCTTTTCTTTTTTTTTTTTTATATACAGCGGGCCCTTTAAAATTTCTTGCATTGCTGGTAACAAACTCCCTTAGTCCTTTTTTTGTCTGTGAAGCTCCTGATTTCACCCTCAAATTTGATTGATAGCCTTAATGGGTACAGTATTCTTGGATTCAGCCCCTTCCTTTGCATGACTTTGTATATTTCATTCCATTTCCTTCTTGCCTGATGTGTTTCTATTGAGAAGTCTGTTGCTAGTCTAATGGGAAATCCTTTGTAGGTAATTTTCTCTCTCTCTCTGGCCACTTTTAAGATTCTTACTTTGTCGTTGGTGTTTGCCAGCTTAATTATAATGTGCCTTGGTGTTGGTCTTTTGGGTTCATTTCATTTGGCACTCTGTAAGCTTCTTGGATTTCTGTGAGGATGCTCTTCCCTATAACCGGAAAGTTTTCTGTCATTTCTTCCAATAAGCTTTCTATTCCTTGCTCAGTTTCCACTCCTCCTGGCACCCTTATTACATGGATATTGTTTCTTTTTGTGTTGTCCCAAAGTTCTCTTAGGCTCTCCTCCTGCTTTTTAATTTTTTTTTTCTAGAAAATGCTCTGTTTGCGTATTTTTTTTTCTATCTTGCCTTCTAGCTCACTGATGCGATCCTATGCTTCATCTAGTCTCCTGTTGATGCTTTCTATTGAGTTCTTCATAGCAGTGCTGTCACTTTTCATTTCTTCTTGGTTCTTCAACATTTCCTCTTGGTTTTTGCACATATTGTTGAATTTGTCTTCCATTCTTCTCAACCACTTTATGACCATTTCTCTGAAATCCTTCTCTGACAAGTTGGTTGTCTCCATTTCGTTTACTTCCTTTTCTGGTAATGACTGTTTCTCTTTCCTATGTGGACTGTTTCTTTGCCTCCCCATGATCTCTCTTCTCTGGGTGTCTATTTACGTGGTTCTCTCTCTCCTGCGTTTATTTAAAGGCACGAAATACCGCACAACAAGGCACAATGCACGAAATACTGAACACAGATGTGTTCACGATACTAATAACTCCAAATAAAGGTGGCCACCAGAGAAAAGAGAATTAGGGGAAAGCGGAGGACAAAAAGAAAAAGGGGAAAAGGGTAAAAAAAAGAGAGTGCAAGAACGAAATTGGGAGAGGGACAAAGAAAAAAAGTAAGAGAGATAAGAAAGAGAGTGAAATAAAAGATGGGAAGAAACTATATAGGGAGGGGATTCTAATAGAGTTGCCACTAATTTCAATGAATGTCAGCAACAGATACCTAGAGATGAATACAGACAATATACAACCACTAATTTCAAGCAAGGTGAGGGAAAACAGCGGCAACAAAATAACCAAAGGAGAAAAATTTTTTAAAAATTAAAATAAAACAGTATAATCAACAATCAAGCTAACAACAGCTTAGCGACAGAGAGAGAGCGAGGAAAAGAAAATGAGAGATAAGAGAAAAAAATATGGATAGTGAAGAAAGAAGAGTGAGATGAGTATGGACTTAGAGCAGGGGATTGGAAACTAGATATATAAGTAGGGTGAAATTTTAAGAGGAGGTAAAAAGAGGAAGTAGGGATAGTTTAAAGCCAGACTGGGGTAAGCAAAACTGGACAACAAAAGGAGAAAAGTGAGGAAGAGAGTGTTGGTTCCTGTCACCCTGCGTGGATGGGATGAGGTCCCTGACATTTTGCACACTTCTAGGCACAGGTTCCAGCTGCCCCATGCAGAGGGGAAGAGGTCTCTGGTGTTCCCACGTTTCTAGGCACTGATTCCAGTTGTCCATGCAGCAGGGCACAGGTCCCCAGTGTTCATGCGTCTCTAGGCACAGATTTCCGCCCCATAGTGTGGTGAACAGTTTCTCAGACTTTCTGAGTTTCTAGTCTCAAATTTCCACAGCCCCGTGCTGAGTGGGAACAGTTTCTCATATTTCCCCGAGTTCCCAGGTTCAAATTCCTGTAGCCGAGCTTGGCGCTGCTTGCGAGCCTGTGGGAAGGGGGATTGATTCTGTTAGTCACAGAGATCTGCTGCTGGGATATCTGGATTTTTGTCCATGGGTCCGTAGCTGTGGTCTCAGGTCTCTGTTCCCAGTGGTTGTAAGGTCCTAGTTTGCATCTGAGACCAGACTGGGGGTGCTGATTCCAGGATTCTAGTTGCAAACCACTCTATTTTCAAGATGGTGTGGTCTCCATCCAGCACTCGTTTTTTCATAAAAACTCTTAGCAATGTATGAATAGAGGGATCATACCTCAACATAATAAAAGCCATTTATGACAGACCCACAGCCAACATCATACTCAATGGGCAAAAACTAAAGACATTTCCCCTTAGAACAGGAACAAGACAGGGTTGCCCACTCTCACCTCTCCTGTTTGACATAGTTCTTGAATTATTAGCCATTGCGATTAGACAAGAAGAAGAAATAAAAGGCATCCAAATTGGAAAAGAAGTAAAACTGTCTTTATTCGCAGATGACATGATATTGTACATAAAAAACCCTAAAGACTCAATCAAAAATTATTAGACTTACTAAATGAATTCAGCAATGTAGCAGGATAAAAAATTAATGCCAAGAAATCTATGGCATTTTTGTACACTAATAGTGAACGTACAGAAAGAGAGACTAAAAAAACAATCCCATTTACCATCACACCAAAAGAACTAATATAGCTAGGAATAAACTTAACTAAAGAGGTAAAAGGCCCCTATTCAGAAAACTACAGGACATTGAGAAAAGAGATAGAGGAAGACATAAAAAGATGGAAGAATGTACCATGTCCATAGATTGGTAGAATCAATATCATTAAAATGTACATACTACCCAAAGCAATCTATAAATTCAATGCACTCCCCATTAAAATATCAATGGCATATTTTACAGACATAGAACAAACTCTCCAAAAATTCATTTGAAGTAAAAAAAGACCCCGAATAGCTGCAGCAATCCTGAGAAATAAGAACAAAGTGGGAAGGATCTCAATACCAGATATCAAGCTGTATTATAAAGCCACTGTTCTCAAAATTGCCTGGTACTGGCACAAGAATAGATCAATGAAATAGAACAGAGACCCAGAAATCGACCCGAACCAATATGCTCAAGTAATATTTGACAAAGGAGGCAAGAACATACAATGGAGTCAAGACAGTCTTTTCAATAAGTGGTGTTGGGAAAATTGGACAGATATATGCAAAAAATGAAACTAGACCAACTTATACCATACACAAAGATAAACTAAAAATGGATAAAGGACTTAAATGTAAGAAAGGAAACCATAAAAATACTAGAGGAATACAAAGGCAACAAAATCTCAGACATATGCCAAAGCAGTTTCTTCACCGATATAGCACTTAGGGCATTGGAAACTAAAGAGAAAATAAACAAATGGAACTTTATCAAAATAAAAACTTCTGCACAGCAAAAGAAACCATCAGCAAAACAACAAGAAAGCCCACTGCATGGGAGAACATATTTTCCAATGTTATTACCGATAAAGTTTTTATCTCCAACATTTATAGGGAACTCATACAAGTTAACAAAAAGAAGATAAAAAAATCCAATCAAAAAAATGGGTAAAGGACCTAAATAGACATTTTTCAAAAGAGGACATTCAGAAAGCCAAGAGACATATGAAAACATGCTCAAAGTCACTATTCATCTGAGAGATGCAAATCAAAACAACAATGAGGTACCATCTCACACCTGTAAGAATGGCTATCATCAACAGTTCAACAAACGACAAGTGCTGGAGAGGATGCAGAGAAAAAGGAACACTCATGCATTGCTGGTAGGAATGCAGACTGGTGCAACCACTGTGGAGAACAGTATGGAGTTTCCTGAAAAAACAAAAAATGGAACTCCCTTTTGACACAGTGATCCCACTTCTGGGAATATATCCCAAGAAACCAGAAACACCAATCAGAAAGGATATATGCATCCCTATGTTCAGAGTAGCACAATTTACCATAGTTAAGATTTGGAAACAGCCTAAGTGCCCATCAGCAGGTGAATGGATTATGAAAATGTGGTACATCTACACAATGCAATACTATGCTGCTGTAAAAAAGAAGGAGTTCTTACCATTTGCAACAGCATGGATGGAACTGGAGAACATAATGCTAAGTGAAATAAGCCAGTTAATAAAAGAAAATACCACATGTCCTCACTCATCTATGAATAATAATAACTATTATAAACTGGTGAACAAAAATAGATACAGAGGTAGAGCAGCATCACACAAACTGTCAAATTACAGCAACAAGGACAGGGAGGGTTGGGAGGGGTAATAGATCAAGCATAGGACTTTTATGCATGCATTTAAGCATAACCAATGGACATAAAGCTCTGGGTGGTAGGGAAGGCTGGGGGAAGGGCAGGGAAAAAGATATATATGTACTAATCTTTGTAATACTTTATGTAATAAAAAAAGAAAAAATAGAATACGGAAAGGAAATAAATAATATATATGAAAGAAAATAGAGATGAAATGAAGCAATTTTTAAAATGAAATATAGAAAACTAAAGAAAATATTTTTAAAATATATAAATACATGGAGCTTTCCTCTGCAGATTTTTGTGCCAACTACAATTACCCTTTGAATATCCTAATTGTGGAGCTTGCTGTATTTTACCCTGATGTATCCCAATCTGGATAATTAGTGTGTTGGTCTGGAGCCTCCAGGGAGGTTCTCTGGTTCAAGCTAGTGTCATTCACTGTCCCTTGCTGGCCCTCAGCAATATGACTAAAACTGAGCTGGGCATCATCCAAATTAGACCAGGGGCAAGACATCTGGAGCCCAGAGTCTGGGTCTGACGTGGGTCTCCATTGTTCAATGTCCTTGCTCTGAGATGCTCTGCCTTACCCCACAGAACTACACTCTGCAAGGGAATCTAGGACCTGGTCAGGGTGGTTTAAACATAATCACATTGTGTGTGGTACTCTAACCTGTAGGAGAGGGTGTGGGCACTGCCTCTTCTTCCCCGGGCTGTGCTGGAGATCTCCTCTGCTTCTTCATAATGCAGCTGAAAGCCCAGCACATACTGGTCTGTCTCCCGCACAGAAGCCCACCCAGAGGAAACAGTCGCAATGCCTCAGCTCTTCCAGGTTCCAAGTAGGAGGATATTTAAAAAAAAAATCAGCCCCGCTTTGTACACTTTCGGTGTGGCCATCTCCTGGTTGGTGCCTTCCAGGTTCCAACCAGACCAAGAGTCTGAATCCTCCTTGCTGTCAGATCAAGCACTATGAGTATAGATTTCTAGCCCAGTACCATTCCTATTTGCCTTGGATCTCAGAGGGGGCAGTAATGACCTAGCATGAAGGGAGTGGCATTGCCTGTATGTTCAAGGTGGGGAAGACCAATACTCTTTCCCAAGCCACACTGTCCAGTCCCCATCCATATCTTTGTCCAAAATTCTTTCAGGGAATAAAGAGCACCTCAGAGTCACTGCTGGGTGTATTGATCAGACCCTCCACCAGCCCAAACTTTTCCATGTGGTCTCTCCTGCAGACACAGATTGGAGTGAACTTCCCAGGCTGGTGTTGTAACAAAGAAATTGCTCTTTGCCTAGGATGATCAGGTCTGAATCTCCCAGAGGGACCAAATCCCCACTGATTACCATCGTCTGCTGCTGCCTGGGCTCCCTTTCTTTTCCCTGTTGCTATGGTTGGGGATAGCTGCATGGGGCTGAGACCCCATGCTCCTAGGGGCAGGTGGTCTGCAGCCACAATATCCCTCTGGCTTCCCAGTCCACACATGTACAAGTTGGCTCACCTTCTTCCCATCTTCTCCTGTCCTTTCTCCATGGTCCCTGCTCTCAATATTTAAGATAAGCTACACTTCAACTGTTTTTTCAAGCTGATTGCTCTACAGTTTAGCCACATGTCTGATCCAATGTTGAAAGCCAGCAGAGTTTCCAGCTACTCTGCAGCCATCTTGGAATCTCTTTCTGTTTTTCCTAAGCTGTACAACCTCTTTTTTTCAGTTTTTCTTTCTCCTATTTGTCTAGTAGATAATATAGAACATAATGCCCAGGAGGATTAGATAATCCTGATAAACACCATAACCTCAAAAGGACAGGTAGTCATCTTTTTACCTATCTCCAAATTTTGAAAAATTTTCTTAACATCTGAATATTAGAAATGATAATGTCTACATTCTGATTTGTTATAAGGTATATGAAAAGTGTACATAAAAATGTTTTACTTTTAAAAGCATAAGGTGGGCTTATTTTTTATGGCAACAGAACTTTCCTACAGTCCTAACAAAGGACTAAAGCTTCTGCTACAGTCAAAACTACGTATGGGCATCCCTTAAGCACATTATACACTTTTTCACTAGGATATGCTCTCTCTCCCACTTGCATTGCCTTAAATTGCCTTCCCTTCTCTTTTCTGCTTAACAGCTCTACCCAATAGAAAATCTTCTCAGACATTTCCATCCAAAAGAGAAAAGTTTATCTGAATTTATATAATGCTTACTTGTCAGTTCCAATGAGAAATGTAATGTGCAGGAAAAAAATTTCCTGAACCAGGTAGTTAAACATTTCATCATTTACTAGATATGTAATCTTGAATAAATTTACTGACCTCTTAAAACTTCCTCTATTTTCATTCTGAAAATAAAGTAAGATCCATGCTACATCTCAAACATGGTACCAGGATAAAAAAAAAATGTCATGTTTGTGAAATGTTTTGTTAATGGTAATTGATTATACTTAGGTAAAGAATTTGCTTTATTTCCACCAAGTTTAGCTATGATGATTTACATTCTAGTAATCCAAAAATGATTTAATGTGTGTTTTTATTATTGCCTCAATTCAAATAAAAGTATATTTATTTTTTCCAGATGATAAAAGTACTTAAGAGCTTATTATAGAAAATGTTAAAAGTACATGCAAATAAAAAGTGAAATATAAGTGTATGTCATAGCTGGAAAATAACCACTAAGCCAAGAAATAACCACTATTAACATTTTTAATTTTTATTTTTTAACATTTTTATTTTATGCCATACTAGAGGCCCAGTGCATGAATTCTTGTATGGGTGGGGTCCAGCTGACCTGCTCTGTTGGAGGTTTGATTCCACAGCTCAATCTCTAGTAGGGGACGTGCAGGAGGCAGCCAATCAATGACTCTCTGTCATCACTGATGTTTCTATCTCTCTCTCCCTCTCCCTTCCTCTTTGAAATCAATAAAAATATATATTAAAAAATAAAATAGAACTTCTGACTTTAAAAATAATTCAGTGTTCTTTTAAAATTTTTAACTTAAATTTATTGGATTGACTGTTTAATAAGGTTATTAATGAACTAAAGCCTTTACATGTAACACTGAATCTTTCTTTTCCTCTTCCTTTCCATTTAGTTTGTTGCCCAGCCCAATTGTCAACAACTGCTTGCATCTCGCTGGTACGACGAGTTCCCAGGGTGGAGGAGAAGACACTGGGTAGTGAAGATGGCGACATGTTTCATAATAGGGCTTCTTTTCCCCGTCTTCTCTGTATGCTACCTTATAGCTCCTAAAAGCCCTCTTGGACTGTTTATCAAAAAACCATTTATCAAGTTTATCTGCCATACAGCATCCTACTTGACTTTTTTGTTTCTGCTGTTGCTTGCCTCTCAACACATCGACAGGTCTGATTTGAACAGACAAGGTCCACCACCAACCATCGTCGAGTGGATGATATTACCATGGGTCCTGGGTAAATGTGTTACTATAGAAAATATAACAATGTGATACTTCCATGAAATTTTGTTGCTCAGAAAATATTAACCAAAGTGTAGGACATAGAGTATTTAAAACAGCTTCTCACCATCATAGCTCTAAGGCCTAATCCCCAAAGCTAAGTAATTATTTTACAGCTGGGTTCACCTGCTCTTAAATGCAGCTTATGAAATGTAACTTTAGGTTTTAGGATTCCATGATTTAATGATTTAATGTCACATGAATGTTTCTCTAGTGTTTTGTTTGTATTTTTGTCTTTTAAAGCCTTTTAACATATATCATTGTCCATATGTAAATAATTATTCTAATTTCCAAATAGATATGCCTTCTGCAGAATTAGTAATTTTGTACATAAAATAACTGCAAACATTATTGAAAATCCATTTACATTTGAAATGATATATTAAATCAAAATAATAATAAATTTAACAATAGGACATTATTCAATTTCTATGTGTTCATTTTATGAAAAGAAAAATGTTTTAGATGTGGAGCAAATTATGGTAGGGTAGTAAACCTTAAAGTAGCTAGTAGAAACCCTGTTTTCCTTTCCTGTTGTTATTATAGACATGATAAACATTTACATTTTAATCATTTTTTCCTCCATCCCACTGTGGTTTTCTGAGAAATCTTATTTTCTCTATTTTGCTAATTTTAAACCTCTCTGGTATTATATCAATATACCTGCTGCCAGAATTGTAAAATGAGGAAAAAGCAGTGGGTGTACAGGACAGAACAGTGTCTGAATATGAAATAGATACACTTTTAAATTTTGAAGATGATAAATACTCTCAGAACATAAGACCTGGTCAGGTGTCTCAGTTGATCAGAGTGTCATCCTGTACACCAAAAGGTTGCAGGTTCAATTCATGGATAGGGCACACACCTAGGTAGTGGGTTTGATCCCAAATGACTCTCTTATATTGATATTTCTCTCTCTCTATCTCATTCACATTCTCTCTCACAATATCTCATTTTCCTCTCTCTCTGAAAAAATCAAGTATATATATATATATATATATATATATATATATATATATATATATAGCCTCAAGTAAGGTTTTTTTTTTAAGTGCATAGGAACAAGATATATTTTATTTTATTATTATTATTTTTTTGGATTGGAATACATTTATAATTTTTTTTTTTCTTTTTTTTATCTTTATTGGTCAAGTATTACAAATGTGTTCTCATCTCCCAATAACCCCCAACCCTCCCCGACACTCATGCCCTCATCCCCCTGTAGTTTGAGTCCTTTGGCTTGGCTTATATGTACGCATACAAGTCCTTTGGTTGATCTCTTCCCCCCACCCCCACCCTCCCTCTGGGGATCAACAGACCGATTGCCACTTCTCTGTCTCTGGATCTGTCCCTGTTCATCAGTCTATTTTGTTCTCTATAATCCACAAATGAGTGAGATCATATGATATTTATCTTTCTCTGACTGGCTTATTTCACTTAGCATAATGCTCTCCAGTTCCATCCATGCTGTTGCAAATGGAAAGAATTCTTGTTTTTTACCACAGCATAGTATTCCATTGTGTAGATGTACCACAGTTTTTTAATCCACTCATCTACTGATGGGCACTTAGGCTGTTTTCAGATCTTAGCTAGGGTAAATTGTGCTGCTATGAACATAGGGGTGCATATATCCTTTCTGATTGGTGTTTCTAGCTTCTTGGGATATATTCCTAGAAGTAGGATCACTGGGTCAAATGGAAGTTCCGTTTTTAGTTTTTTGAGGAAACTTCATACTGTTCTCCACAGTGGCTGCACCAGTCTGCATTCCCACCAGCAGTGCAAAGGGTTTCTTAGATCTTACTGAAAACTCCATCTTAAGTGAACTTCAAATTGGAGCATAAAGTATAACCAAAGATCTTTCTTAAATTAGAAGGAGTTCAGATAATCTGTCTTTTTTTAAATACTTTAATTTTCTTTTTATGTCCATTCGGCTATCCCAAGTCTTTTTATTAAAGCACTTAATCCATTTACATTTATGGTTATTATTAATAGGCACTTATTTATTGCCATTTTAATTCTGTATGTCTCTCTCTCTCTCTCTCTCTCTCTCTCTCTCTCTATATATATATATATATATATATATATATATATATATATATATATATATTTCTTCGATTACAGCAGTCCCTTTAGCATTTCTTGCAGTGCTCTTTTGTGGTAATAAACTCCTTTACCTGTTTTTTGTTTGTTTTGTTTTTGTTTATTTGTCTGAGAACTCTTTATTTCATCATCTATTTTGAATGATAGCTTTTCTGGATATAGTAATCTTGGCCTCAGATACTTGCTTTTCATTACCTTGAATAACTCATGTCATCCCCCTCTGGCCTGTAGAGTGTCTGATGAGATATCAACCAACAGCCTTATGGGAGCTCCTTTGTAGGTAACAAATTGCTTTTCTCTTGTTGCCTGTAAGGTTCTCTTTGCCTTCAATTTTTGGCATTTTAATTATAATTAAGCAATTGCTTGCATCTGGGCATGGGATTATTTGGATTCTTCTTGTTTGGGACTCTCTGTGCCCCCTGAACTTGTGTGACTTTTTCCTTTATCGGGTTAGGAAAGTTTTCTGCCACTATTTCTTCAAACAGGTTCTCTTATACCTTGCTCATTTTCTTTACCTTATAGCACTCCTATGATGTGAATATTGTTACATTTCATGTTGTCTCATAGCTCCTTAAGCTATCCTCTGGTTTTTATTGCTTTTATTTTTTGATTCTCTGATTGAGTGATTTTTTTCTACACTGTCTTCTAATTTGTTGATCTGATACTTGGCTTCCCCTAATCTGCTATGTATTCCTTTCAATGTGTTGTTTATTAGTGCTGTAATTCTTCATAGTTACTCTATCTTTTCTCAGCCTGTTAATTATCTTTTCCATCTTTATTCTGATGTCTATGTCTGATAAATTTCTGATCTCTATTGCTTTTCACTTTCCTGGAGAATTTTCTTGATTTTTCATTTGGGGGGTTATTCTTTTTGTTTGTTTTGTTTTGTTTTTGCTCTCTCATTTTGGTTGGCTGTTTGGGTCTGTGACTATGTATTAGGTAGATTTGCTATGTCTCCCAATCTCTAGTCAAGAACAATGTTAAATGCTTTGACTCTTTCTGACTAATCAGATCAGACAAAGACTCAAAGCCTCCAGACATTTGCCTCTGCCTGCAGACTGATTGTATTGTCTTCAGTTGCCTCAGGCTATTGTCCACAGGTGAGGTGAGAAGTTTTCCAACAGGGTTGGGCAATCATTTCTGCCTGGATGGTACTTGTTATACTCAATCTCTTAATGGGCCTCAGAAACTTCACAGGTTGGGGTAAGGGATTTTCCAATAGAGTGGGGCAACTGCCTCCCCATGCTCCCCAGGCAAAATGTGCCTGGATTGTAAAACATCTACCTGGGAAAGATGACCTCTGCACTATGAGGGAATGATTAAGAACAGAAAACTGTTAAAGCACCTTCAGAGCTCTAACCTCAACCCTGGCTTTTGCTCACACAACTCCAGTCTATTCTGCTCTTCCTCAGCTGAAACCCATGGTGAATAGCTGCATACAAAATTTTGTGCATTGGCTCTTTAGGAGGGTGCCTGCATTTCTAGCCATCTCTGGCTGGCAGTCAACAATCCTGCTTTTCACGGCAAGATGTTATGTGGGCACCTTTCTCAGTTATGGTGATCTGGGCTGGGAAGCCCAGCTTGGAGTTTAGACTCCAGAATTCTAAGTTGGAACCCCTTACAGCTGAGATATCCCTCCAGAATTTCAGCTGCTGTCTGTGGGAGTGTGTCCTGCTAATTCCCACCTCCACCCTTTCTACCAGTTTCTATGTGGTCTCCACTTTCCATCCAGGGATCTCTTCAGCTAATCTTCAGTTGATTATTCAGGATGATTTTTTTCATATTCTAGTTGTAGTTTCAGTTTGTTCCTAGAAGCATGTCAGTGTAACATCCACTTTCTCTGCTGCCTTATTTAATCTCCTTTCATTTTCTTTTTAATTTTACATCATAATTGGCATACAATATTATATTAATTTTAGGCGTATAACATAGTGATTCAACATTTTATACCTTAATAAAATGTCACAGTACATAGTTATTACAATATATCCCCCATACTGTTTTGGGACAAATGACCTAGTTCTCCTAGGTCTCCAAGAATTTTAATTATGCAGCAACATTTTACTGTAGAGAGTATATTCAATGCATCTAGACTTTCTGAATCTGAATCTCAGGTTCACTGCATATATATGTTTGACATAGCTATGGAAATAAACTGGGCACAGAACTTCATTTCTGGTTTTAGTTTCCTCATTTATACAGCTGAAATGATAGTAATAATTCCTACATTGTAGGATTATTGGAAGATTAAAGGAGTTACTGCATGTAAAGTGCTTAAAACTATTTCAGCTATAGATAGTATTTAATAATTTTAGCTGATATTTACTTATGTCTACATTTTCTCAGTGGTTTTATTTTTAATTACATTTTTATTGAGACATAATTGATATATAACATTGTGTTTTTTAAAAAATCTTTATTGTTGAAAGTACTACATATGTCCCCATTTCCCCCAATGACCCCATATAGTCCACCTTACCCTCCCACCCTAGACCTTCACCACACTATTGTCTGTGTCCATGGGTTATTCATACATATATATAGCTACAAGTTCTTTGGTTGATCTCTTCCCACCCACCACCACTTTTCCTCTGAAATTTGACAGTCTGTCCCATGCTTCTATATCTCTGGATGTATTTTGTTCAACAGTTTATTTTTGTTCAATAGATTCCACATATGAGTGAGATCATGTGATACTTGTCTTCTATGACTGGCTTATTTCACTTAGCATAATATTTTCCAGGTTCTTCCATGCTGTCTCAAAGGGTAAGAGATCCTTTCTTTTTACTGCTGCATAGTATTCCATGGTGTTAAACCTACTACAGCTTTTTTATCCACTCATCTATTGTTGAGTACTTGGGCTATTTTCAGATCTTGGCTGTTGTAAATAGCACTGCTATGAACATAGGGTGCATTTGTTCTTTCTGATTGGTGTTTCAGGACTCTCAGGATATATTCCTAGAAGTTGGATCATTGGGTAAAATGGCAGTTCCATTTTTAATTTTTGAGGACACTCCAAACTGATTTCCATAGTGGCTGTACAAGTTGGCAAGTCAGCATTCCATAAGCAGAGTATTAGGGTTCCTTTTACCCCACATTATTCCAAGAACTTGTTTATTGATTTATTAATAGTAACCATTCTGAGCGATATGAGGTGTTATTTCAGTGATGTTTTAATGTGTATCTTTCTCCTGATTAGTGAGGAGCATTTTTTTGTTTGTCTCTTGGACATTTGTATGTCTGCCTAAAAGAAGTTTATTTTTAGGTCTTCTGCCCACTTTTTATTGGGTTTCTTGTTTTCCTTTTGTTGATTTGTATGACTACTTTATATATTTTGGGTATTAACTCCTTATCAGATGTATCATTGGAAAATATGATAAAATATGATAAAATCTCTTATACAGTGGATTCCATTTCATTTACATGTTGTCTTATTTTGCTGTGCAGAAGCTTTTTATTTTGATGTAGTCCCATTTATTTATTTTTTCCTTTGTTTCTCTTGTACTAGGAATTGTATTATTTGCTGATTATGTTTTCTTCAAGGATTTTGATGATTCCATGACTTACATTTAAATCTTTTATCCATTTTAAGTTTATCCTTGTGTATGGTTTAAGTTGATGGTCTAGTTTCTTTCTTTTTTTTTTTTTTTTGGCATGTATCTGTCCAATTATCTCAACACCATTTATTAAAAAGACTATCTTTATTGTATGCTCTTGCCTCCTTTGTTGAAGATTAATTGAGCATAATGGCTTGGGTCAATTTCTGGATTTTCTGTTCTGTTCCATTAATCTATACCCCTGTTCTTATGCCAGTACTAGTCTGTTTTGATTACAGTGGCTTTGTAATATAGTTTGATGTCTGGTCCTGTGATCCCTCCACCTCTGTTTTTTCTCAGGATTGCTGCATCTACTTGGATCTTTTTGTTTCCATATACATTTTTGAAATGTTTTTTGATCTGTGAAGTATGCCATTTTGGTATTTTAATAGTGATTGCATTGAATCTATAGGAGTATTAAAGAAAATAGGGTAGCAGTGACTTAACCTTTTATCAAAAGTATGATATAGACAAAAAGGTATGATATGATTTGATGATTATATTAATGAGCCTTCTATATTTTCTCACTCATTCCTACTATCCTGTAAAGTAAGTGGTCCCTCCATTGTAAATATTTAGCTTTAGAACAGGACTCAACAATTTATGGAGAAGAGTGTGGCTTATTAATGTGTCCCTCATCATGTTAATTTTACTAATGTTAGATTGAAACTCTGTGCATGTTTTTCTCAAGTCTTCTTGAAACAACTTAGATCTTCACGCATGTCAAAGTCATGAGCTACTTGTTATGTAAATAAATATTTTTTATTCCTACAAGATTTACTTTTCTTCTACATTTAAAGAATGTTTCCCAGAACTATGATACTTTATTTTATAAGAAATTATTATTTTTACACCTCCCATTTTGTTTATCCTGACAAGAGACTTTTGTCTGTTTTATCTATTTACTAGAGACCTGGTGCATGGATTCATGCACAAGTGGGGTCCCTTGGCCTGGCTGGCGATCAGGGCCAATGGGGGCCAATCTGGCCCTTTTCTCTCTTTAAAGCCTATTGTCTTAAATCAATACTTTATCTCCTTAAGATGTATGGTTTTTCTTGGGGATCTTTTTTATTTTATACTAGAGGCCCGGTGCACAAAAATGTGTGCACTTGGGGATGTCCCTCAGCATGGCCTGTGCCTTCTCGCAACCTGGTGCCCCTCGGGGGATGTCTACCTACTGACTTAGGTCTGCTCCCTGGAGGATCGGGCCTAAGCTGGCAGTCATACATCCCTCTGGCAGCCTGGGAGCCCTCGGGAGATGTCCACTTGCCAGTGGGGAGCAGGCCTAAGCTTCAGTCGGACATCATTAGCACTGCTGAGGAGGCTGGAGAGTCTCCCACCACCACCACTGTGCTGGCAGCTGGCAGCCTGGCTTGTGGCTGAGCAGAGCTACCCCTGTGGAAGTGCACTGACCAACAGGGGGCAGCTTCTGCATTAAGTGTCTGCCCCCTGGTGGTCAGTATGTGTCATAGTGATCAGTCATTCCCAGTTGTTCTGCTGTTAGGGTCAATTTGCATATTACCCTTTTATTATATAGGATAGAGGCCTGCTGCATAGGTGAGGGCCAGCTGGTTTGTCCTGAAGGGTGTCCTGGATGAGGGTGGGGTTCCCGCTGGGGTGTCTGGCCAGCCTTTGGGAGGGGATAAGGGCCTTTTTCAGGCTTGCCACATCCTCTTCAGGGAGTGGAGTCCTTCTGGAGTACCTGGCCAGCCTAGGTGAGTGGCTGATGACTATTTTCAGTGAGGCTGGCTGGAAGCTAGTATCTGGGATTTATTTAACTTCTAAACTTGAAACTTTGTTGCTTTAACTGGAGCCCAAGTCGGGTTACCCCTGACAACCCAGGCTCCCAGTGCTTCCTTGAGCCCAAGGCTGGAAGCAGGTATCTGAGGTTTGTTTATCTTCTATAATTGAAACTTTGTTGCCTAGAGTGGAGGCCACAGCCAGCCTAGGCAGACAGGAACCTTAGCTTCCTCCATCTCTGGGGCAAGCCTCTTGCTTGTTCCAGCTCTGTGGCTGCCAGCCACCATCTTGGCTGGGTTAATTTGCATATAGTCACTCTGATTGGCTGGTGGGATGGCTTGGCTGGTGGGCATGGCTTAGGTGTAATGGAATGAGGGTAAATTTTCATATTACTCTTTTATTAGATTAGATACTTTCCCCCTGTTTTTCAATAATAAGAACTTATTCAACATTTCAGATCCAAATATTTTATAATTACAGTGGCAGGATAATGTTTCTATGATATTTTTAATATCTTTCCTGCAGAAGTTCAAGTACTTATATTGAAGTCTGTTGGATTTTATATCTTTAAGTCTGTAATGACTCTTATATACTTCCACTCTGGTGTAATTGATAAATTGTAATTCATCTCCTACCAAACATTTTCTTTATATATATTTAATATTTAAAAACTTTTTGTTTTTATATTAAATTTGGCATTCAGCATCATTTTATATTATTTTCAGATATGCAGCATAAGGAATATAGTCAATAATTTTGCAAACCTTTTCAAATTATATTTTATTCAGACTTTTCTACACATAGTAAGCCAAAAGCAGCTACAATTGTTTGTATGGAAAATAATACAGCAACTAATAAATAATTAATACAAGAAAAAATAATACAATAATTCTATATAATAAAGAGCCAATATGCTAATTATACCTGATGATGGAACAACCAGTGGGTAGGGGCCTGGGGACGCAGAGGCCAGAGGCAGCCATGCTGTGCTGCAAGGGCTGGGTGGGTGCCTAGGCAGCCATAGCTGTGAGATCCTACTCTTGCATGATTTTCATGCACTAAGTCTCAAGTTACTAAGTAAAAATTCAAGAATAAACTATTTCACATACTCACAACTGTAAACCTACTTTTGTACCACCTTGTATTGAAGGTTATGGACACTTTTTTTTTCCTATCAAAAAGCCTTAAGAATTCTTGCAGATATTTGCTGTCAGAGTGAACTTTAGCATATAAGCAAATAAATCTAAAAACCTTATTCAGAAACCAAACTTCTGATTTTGGTCACCTTGAGATAACCAACATAAAAATCCATGGACACAGACAACAATGTGGTGAAGGCCTAGGCTTGGTTTGGTGCCTGTATGGAAGAGGGCAGACTGGAAGGTAAAAGGGGGACATTTGTAATACTGTTAACAATACAAAAATAAAAATAAATTTTAAAAATCAATTAGAGATTATTCAGTTATGACTATCTAAATGAATAGGTACATAATACACAGACAAAAATATACCTCTCAGGCTGTCAAATTACTTATTTAAACTAGAGTAATCTATATATATATATATAAAAGCCAAGTGACCCAAACATCCCAAATGACCAGAATGGCCGGTCACTATCACATGTACTGCGGCTGGCCAACTGGCCTGATGGGGGTGGGGCCAGCTGCCAACCTCCCGTGGCCCCTTCCCACCTGGCCAGCCAGCCCCAATCAGTCCCCATCGGGGTGGGTCAACCAGACCTCATCCATGCACGAATTCATGCACTGAGACTCTAGTAAATAAAATAATAGTTCTGACATGCATGTATAAGGGCCTGGTAACAGCTATACTTTTAAAGTTATTAGAGAGAGTCGTTAGAAACATTAAATAATGGATTAAAAGGAACCTGGTGCCAGAGTAGAGATGTAGTTATATCTATGTTATACTGGACAATAATCCTAAGGCTTTCAATTTACTTAGGGTTTTTTTAAATTTTGTTTTATTGCTTAAAATACTACAAAGAGTAGTACATGTCTCCTTTTCTTTTTTCCTCTTGACCTTCCCCCAGCCTCCCCTACCCCCATTGTTTTGTGTCCATTGATTATGCTTCTATGCATGCCTAAAAGTCCTTTGGTTGAACATAAAAAATTAGGGGGAAAGATGAATAAAGAATTCATATGAGAAATGTCTTTTTACATAAGATATACATGCAAACTAAATAAAGCATGTATATGCTTAATATATACTACTAGGGCCTGGTGCACAAAAATTTGTGCACTCAGGGGGTCCCTTAGCCTGACCTGTGCCCTCTTGCTTGGGACCCCTTGGGGGATGTCCACCTGCTGGCGTGCCTAGCTAGCCTGGGTGAGGGGCTGAGGGCCATTTTCAGACTGGTCACAACCTCTTTAGGGTTCAGCTCCCTACTAGGGTGCCTGGCCAGCCTAGGTGAGGGGCTGAGGGCTGTTTGCAGGCTGGCCACAGCTCCCATTGACCCAAGGTCCCAGCGAGACCGCTGGCTAGAAACAGGTTTCTGGGCTTTATTTATCTTCTATAATTGAAACTTTGTTGTCTTGAGTGGAGGCCATAGCCTGCCTAGGCAGGCAACAAAGCCTCCTGTTTGCTTCAGCTCTGTGGCTTCTATAATTGAAACTTTTTGCCTTGAGTGGAGGCCACAGCCAGCCTAGGGAGGCAGTTTCCTTCATCACTGGCCTCCTGTTTGCTCTAGCTCAGTGGCGGCCTGCCGCCATCTTGGCTGGGTTAATTTGCATATTGTTGCTCTGATTGGCTGGTGGGTGTGGCTTGGCTGGTGGGTGTGGGTTAGGTGTAACAGAATGGGGGTTAATTTGCATATTATTCTTTCATTAGATTAGATGAGAATTCATCTAAATTATACTAGCAGTTTTTTAAAATATATTTTATTGATTTTTTACAGAGAAGAAGAGAGAGGGACAGAGAGTCAGAAACATCGCTTAGAGAGAAACATCGATCGGCTGCCTCCTGCACACTCCCCACTGGGGATGTGCCCACAACCAAGATACATGCCAGCAACTAAGGTACATGTCCTTGACCAGAATCAAACCTGGGACCCTTGAGTCTGCAAACTGATGCTCTATCCACTGAGCCAAACGGGTTAGGGCCTAGCAGTTTTGTCTAAAACAGATGTCATTTGTTTCTGGAGATAATGTGGTTAAACATGAAAAACAGAAACACTTTTGGATGCTAATTTGTTGACTCTATTACAGGTGTCCACATTTATAACCACCCCCCCTATTTGCCTCCCTCCACCCTGATGTCACATCCACCTAGGCTTTCAACACATTATTGTCTGTGTCTGTGTTTATGCATATATGCATACAAATCCTTTGGCTTATCTTTTCCTGTCCTCTCCACACTCTTCCTATCTGAGACCAGTCATTCTGTTATCCAAACTTTGGGTCCTATTTTGTTCATTCATTTGTTTAGTTCTTTAGATTACATATATAAATGAGATCATGTAATATTTGTCTTTCTTGGACTGGCTTATTTTGCTTAGCATAATAATCTCCAGGTCCATCCAATGCTGTCTCAAAGGGTAAGAGTTCCTTCTTTTTTACAGTGGTGTCATATTTCATTGTGTAAATGTGCCACAGCTTCTTAATCCATTCATTTACTGATGTTCAGTTGGGCTGAATCCAGATCTTGGCTATTGTAAATAATGTTGCTATGAACATAGGATGCATATATTCTTCCTAATTAGTTTCAAAATTCTTAGGAGATATATATATATATATGGTCACTGGGTCAAAAAGCAGTTCCATTTCTAATTTTTTCAGGAAACCTCATATTGTTGGATTCAAAAGACTGCATTCCCACCAACAGTGCACTGTGGTTCCCATTTCTCACCTTCTTTAGCACTTGTTGATTTATTGACAGCTGCCATTCTTGCAGATGTGAGGTGATACTTCATTATAGTTATTATTTTCAACTCTGATGAATAGTGACCTTAAGCATTTTTTCATATGTATATTTGCCATCTATATGTCCTATTTTTTTCAGTGTTGGAGTAGCCTTGCCAGGTTTTAACTTTTAAATCTAAGAGACTGTTCCCAATATATAGGATAGGGTCCCTAGGCCTGGCTGTCAATCTGGGCCATCTGTGGGACAACCAGCTGGTGGGGCAATTAGGGGCCCCCACTTGGCTGGCTGCCTGGCACCATCCCCTGCTGCCACTGCCAGTCACCTCCTTGTGTGGAGTGACCAGCAGGCGGGGTGATCAGCCCCCCCCCCCCCGCCCCGTTGACATCTGCCTTCACTGGTGGCCTGGCACTGTCCATTGGCTGGCCCCACCCCCTAATCGCTGCTGCTGGTTGCCTACCTCTCCGGGGGCAGATGCTCAATATCTGGGGACAGCTCCTGCATTTAGCATCTGCCCCATGATGGTCAGTGTCCATCATAGCAACTAGTCATTCTGCCAGTCGTTCTGCCATTCAGTCAATTTGCATATTAGGGTTTAATTATATAGGATGGGTGCTGAATTTTGTCAAATGCTTTTTCTGCATCTATTGATATGGTCATGTCATGTTTATCTTCCATTTTGTTTATGTGGTGTGTCACATTTATTTATTTGTGAAGATTGAAAAATACTTGTATCCTGGAATAAGACCCATTTGATCCAGGTGTAACATCTTAATGTATTGCTAGATCTGTTTTAATAATATTTTGTTGAAGATATTAGCATCTATGTTCATCAGAGATATTGGCCTATAATTTTCTTTTATTTATATGGACATTTTTAATTGATTTCAGAGAGAAAGGGAGAGTTAGAAACATTAATGATGAGAGGGAACATTGATTGGCTGCCTCCTGCATGCCCTCCACTGGAGATCGATCCTGCAACCCAGGCATGTTCCCTGACTGGGAATTGAACCATGACCTTCTGGTTCATAGGTCATTGCTCAACAACTCAGGCATACCAGTTGGGCAATATAATTTTTTGTGTGTATTGTATCATTATCTGGTTTTGGAGTTAAGATAATTCTGTCCTAGTAATGGGCTTAGAATTCTTCATTCCTCCTGAATTCTTTGGAATAGTTTGAGAAGGATGGGTGTTAGTTCTTCAAATGTTTGGTAAAATTCACCTATGAAGCCATCCAGTCCAGGAATATTTCTTTCATGGGAAGTTTTTTTTTAATTACTTCTTCAATTTCATTAGTTGTTATTTGTCTATTCCAGTTTTCTGATTCAGATTTGAAAGATTGTATGCATCTATGAATTTGTTCATTTTGCCCATGTTGTCTGGCTTGCTGGCATATAGTTATTCGTAGTGTTTTCTTACAATCCTTTGTATTTCTGTGATGTCAGTTGTTACCTCACCTCTTTCCTTTCTGATTTTATTTATTTGGATTCTCTCTTTTTGTTTATCGATGAGTGTGTCTAAAGATTCATCAATCCTGTATATTTTTTCAAAGAACCAGCTTTTAGCTTCATTGATCTTTTGTATTTTATTTTAAGTCTCTATGCCATTTATTTCTGCTCTGCTCTTCATTATTTTCATCCTACTTCTTACTCTGGGCTTTTCTTTCTTTTTAATTTTTATTGTTGAGAATATTACAGATGTCCCCCTTTTATTCTACCATTGTCTCCTCTAGCCAGTTCCTGCCCCACCCCAGGGCTTTACCTACTGTTGGTGTCCATAGGTAAGATTTCTGGTTAATCTCTCTCCTTCCCTCTGAAATTCATCAATCTGTTCCATGCTTTAATTCCTCTGAATCCATTTTATTCCTGTTTATTTTGCTCATTAGATTTCTTTTTCATTTATTTTGATTTTTAGATTAAATTGTTCATAGATATGTATTTGCTGTCATTTTATTGTCTATATTTTTATCTCTTCTCCTTCTTTTTCCTCTCCTTCTCCTCCTCCTTCTCCTCCTCCTTCTTCTTCTTCTTCATCATCTTCTTCTTCTCCTTCTCCCTCTTCTGAAAGAATACCCTTCAACATTTCATGTAATACTAGTTTGCTTAATCTTGTTTGGGAAACTCTTTATCTGACTTTCAATTCTGATTGATAGCTTTGCTGGATAAAGCAATCTTTGTTATAAGTTATTATTCATCACTTCGAATATTTCTTGCCAGTCTCTTCTGGCCTGCATAGTTTCTTTTGAGAAATCAGCTGACAGTCGTATGGATACTCCCTTCTAGGTAACTAACTGCTTTTCTTTTGCAGCTTTTAAGATGTTCTCTTTGTCTCTAACACTTGGAATTTTAATTATGATGTGTCTTGGTCTGGTCTTCTTTGGTTTCCTCTTATTTTGGACTTTCTAAGTAAATCTATTTATTTTACCAGGTAGGGGAAATTTTCTGTCGTTATTTTTTTTTAAATAGGTTTCAATATTTTGCTCTCTCTCTTCTTCTGGCAGCCCCATAATGCAAATGCCAGTATGCTTGAAGCTGTCCCAGAGGCTACTTGTGCTATCTTCATACTTTTGGATTCTTTTTCCTTTTTGTTCTTCTGATTGTGTGTGTATGTGTTTTTTTTGTTTGTTTGTTTGTTTCCTCATATTCCAAATCATTGATTTGATTCTTAGAACCCTCTATTCTACTGTTGAATACCTATAAATTAATCTTTATTTCAGTTAATATATGCTTAATTAATGATTAGTCCTTTCTCATGTCTTTGACATTCTTAGTAAGAATTTTGAAAGTCTCATGAAGAACCTTGTGTAACCTTATAATGATTTTGAACTCTGTATCCAGGAGTTTTCTTGCTCCCATTTCTTTCATTTGTGACATTTTTCTTTGTCTCCACATTTTGACTGTTTCCTGCATTTGTTTCTAGGTGTTAGGTAGAGCCGCTATGTTTTCTGAAATTGGTAGAGTGGCCTCATGTAATAGGTATCCTGTAGGGCCTAGTGGCTCAGCCACCCCAGTTACCTGAGCTGGGCACTCTAGGTGCACCCCTGTATGGGTTGTGTGCAGAGTTGTTGTAGTTGAGCCTTAATTGCTGTTGTAAACACTGGAAGGAGTTGATTGATCTCTAGGCAAATTGTGCAGGAAACACCATTATGAAGTAGGACTTTCTTCAGTGGGGCTTTGGTGCTCACTGGATCTGCCTCTTAAGTGTGTCACTTGTGGATGTGTAGAGTTATAATTTGGTATGGTCTGAAGCTATCCACCTGGTGCACTGGCTCTGGGGCCTCCTGGGTGGTGCTAAGTCAGCTGCTGCCTGGGGCCACCCAGCAGGAGCTACCCAGCAATCTGCAGATGGCTGATATTTTCTATTTGTATCAGGCTTGTAGGTGCCCAAGCAAGGCCCACCTCTGAAGAAGGCAGGATGATGTCAGTGCCTGGTCTTGGACCTTTTATTGATAGGTTTGGGGCACACTGTTACCATCTGTAACTTGTTTTAGAGATTTTAGCAAAGGTTGAAGCCTGAGCCAGGACAGACCATTCATATGAAAAAGCTGCTACAAACACAGTGGGTGGGGTTGAAAAATGGATGGGATGTGGTCTCAGGGAATCCACAGGGTGGAATGAACAGTGTGCTCCAGGCTGATTGAAACTCAGATATGGCTGCCAGTCAGCCTTGTGACAGGAGTTTCCTGTCACAGGGCTGACTATGACAATGACCCCTGCAATAACCCCCATTTGCAAGAAAGCGCCCGCTGAGTTCCTGCCCCATTTCCAGACAATTCAGTTCCTTCATGTATATGTCTGGGTCCCCTGGCACTGGAATTCGGAAAAAGTGGGATCCCGTCATTTTGTGTGGGGGTCCTTTAAGAGGAACACCTGGGATTCCAGCAACTTCCATATCACTCAGCCACAATCCCAGCTGTTTTTTAAATATCCAGATGTAGACTTATGTTGTCACCTTAGCATGAATTATGAAAGTTATAACATTTTATATAAAATAAGTAGAATATTAATTAAGGCTATTATATTAATAAAGCAGGAAGCACTTTGTTCCCAGTGGAAAAAAAAATGTAGCTGCTGAAGTGACTTGATATTTTCTTTGTGTCTAAGGATATATCACAATTATTTAGTATATATAAATCTATGCACACTGAAAATGATGAGGAGAAGGGTGAACTCAGGAAAAGATTTATCATAGAAAGACATCTAAGTGTTGTTAAAACTAACCTCTAGTGAATTCCTAGGCATAAGCCAAGAATTGCTCATATCTGGATTATATATCTTGCCTATAACAAATACTTATTTGACAACTTTTCTCTAATGAAATTTGCTTCTCATTTCCATAATTTATTTTATATTTTTATTTTTTATCTTTATTTATTTTTTGTTAATCCTCATCTGAGGATATTTTTCCATTGATTTTTAGAGAGTGTGGAAGGGAGAGGGAGAGACAGAGAGAGAGAAACAATGAAATGAGAGAGACACATCTATTTGTTGCCTCCTGTATGAACCCTACTAAGGCCAGGTATTGAGCAAATGAAGTCCCTTTGACTGAAATCAAACCCAGGACCCTTCAGTCTGAAGGCTGATGCTCTATCCATTGAGCAAAACTGGATAGGACTATATTTCTCTATCTTTTAAAAGGTTGATATTAACAAACCTGAATATGTCAACCAGGCCTGCCAAATAGAAAATGTAAAATGAAAAAGAGTGGTCACTTTGTTATTTAGATAAAGCCTCATTGAGACAAACAATATATATGATTACATATTCATATATATACTAGGGGCCCGGTGCACAAAAACTTGTGCACTCTGGGGGTCCCTCAGCCTGGCCTGTGCCCTCTCACCATCTGGGACCCCTCTGGGGATATCCACCTGCTGGAGTGCCTGGCCAGCTTGGGTAAGGGGCTGATGGCTGTTTGCAGGCTGACCAAGCACCCCAGTGGGAACCCTTACCCCATGGGGGTGTGGCCAGCCTAGGTGAGGAGCTGAGGGCTGTTTTCAGGCTGCCCACAGTCCCTTCAGGGTTCAGGTCCCTACTGGAGTACCTGGCCAGCCTGGGTGAGGGGCTGAGGGCTGTTTTCAGGCTTCCACAGTTCCTTCAGGGTTCAGGTCCCTACCAGGGTACCTGGTCAGCTTGGGTGAGGGGTTGAGGGCCGTTTTCAGGCTGCCCACAACTCCCATTGACCTAACGTTCCAGTGAGGCTGGCTGGAATCAGGTTTCTGGGGTTTATTTACCTTCTATAATTGAAACTTTGTAGCCATGAGCTGAGGCTTAGGCAGCCAATGAAAATTCCTGTTTGCTTCAGCTTGGTGGATTTTATAATTGAAACTATGTTGCCTTAAGCAGAGGCCCAGACAGCTGAGGCAGGCAGTTTCCTCCAAACAGAAACATTCTGTTTGCTCTAGCTCTGTGGCTGCCGGCCGCCATCTTGACTGGGTTAATTTGCATACAGTTGCACTGATTAGATGGTGGGCATGGCTTGGCTGGTGGGCATGGCTTAGGTGTCTGGGAGTGATGGTTAATTTTCATATTACTTTTTTATTAGATTAGATATGGTTATAATCATATATGTATATATATCCATTCTTCCTTTTTGGTGATTAAGTTAAGAACATATGGCTTAGATGCTACTACTTTCAGCCTTACCCCTGAATTATTTATCTTCTCAAACATCCCCAAAAGACATTCTTGCAATTATAGTTGATAAATCTATAGTTTTTCCCTACTCTCTCACTTGGCAAGGTGCTCTAACTACCTCAGCAAGCTGAAGGCACATCTAGACACTCACATGTAGTTCCAGAACATCCAATTATTAATTTAAAGGGATATTTTAATTTTAAAAAATCAAATAATTATTATATTATGACATATACACCTAATTTTCCTATTTATCTGTGGGTAAAAACATTTTTAAAGTCACCATCATAGATTTATCAAGATGAAGACATTAAAATCTCAAACAACAAAATATTTATATAGATTTAAATTGTTGATCTTGCACATTCTGTTGCTGATAAAATGATTTTTTTTTTATTAAAGAGGAAATTAAGTCTTTTAGGTTAGGACAATGCAATACAAATCTGATGCACTGCAAGTCAAATCATCTACAGGCCTTGAGATGGTTCATGGGAAGGGGAAGAGGTAAGAAAAGAAGAGAAGATACCAAGTGAGGAAGAGTCAAATTAAAAGATTGGAGGGATATTTGAAATGGGTTTCATTAGTCAAGAACAGTGATAGTATTAATTGTTGTTGTAACAGTGATAGAGGTAATAGTAGTAGAAACTAAGAAGTTAGGCAGTGGGCTAAGTGATTGAAATGTATGGTTTCATTGGAACTTTATACTAATACCATTTCCTCAAAAATGTGAGAAGTAAAATTCAAGGAGGCACTAACATCCCAGGAACCCAAGTCTCCAAACAAAAATGTATTTTCTATTTTCTCTGCCTCTTTGACAACTTTGATCTTTACTGAGATCAAGTGTTAATGGGCCATGATTACAATTCATTAAGGATGTAACAGACTTTAAGATGCACACTTGATATAATTTGCTATTTCACATCATGTTTGTTAATATACCAAATTTATCACTATCATCACCATTACATCACATTAACTCCTTCACCATCTCTACCATTACCCCTGTCTCCAATCTAAAACACATGCATTATATGTGGCTTCCTAATACTGAAAGAATCAAGCTTTCCAAGAAAACTATTTCCTTTTAGCTCAAGACTCTCTTGTCACCTATACCCAGGCTTCTTTCTGTATAAACCTTAGGAATGCGATGGCAGGTGATTGATAGCAGATATGGTCCTCATACCCCTTAGTAAGCCTTAGAAGAAAAATGTGGCCAACATTTTCTGTGCAATCTCTTCCAAAAAAATGGATACTTGGGAGCTCTTGTCTTTATCTTTATTTGAGTTTTAAGTCTAACATTGAGACAATAGGAGTTACTCCTTAACCTAGTCCCTCTTACGGTCCAGCATAATGTCTTTACTGAGTAAAGTAACTATTTAGATTTCTCTTTGACCAGAAGTAAAAATTTGACTATAGACTACTTTTATGTTCCCTGATTTTAAAACAAGCAAACAAACACTTCAGCAAGAAGGAATTATTTCTGTTGTTTTTATCTTCACTGATTTGGTACAGCATGGAACTCAGTGTTGTATTAAAAAATTCCCAGGTTTAACCCTAACCGGTTTGGCTCAATGGATAGAGCATTAGCCCATGGACTCAAGGGTCCCAGATTCAATTCCGGTCAAGGGCATGTACCTTGGTTGTGGGCACATCCCCAGTAGAGAGTGTGCAGGAGGCAGCTGATTGATGTTTCTCTCTCATCAATGTTTCTAACTTTCTATCCTTTTCCCTTCCTCTCTGTAAAAAATCAATAAGATATATTTTTTAAAAAAATTGCCAGGTTTAGATTCCTCAGATACCTTTTGGGTTGCTATGACAGGCCCTTGCAGGTTGCCATAGGTGAAAAGGTGGCTTGCCCTTTGTTTGGGATTATTTACTCTTTGTATAACTACTGACAGCAAAAAAGGACAAGAGATCTTTTTGCAGTATTACTGATACACATTTCTTATGTTAAATTGGAGATATTAAATGTGACATCTCAGATCTGCTTACTTCATCTCATCCTCATAGCTAGCTTCACATGATAACAGAATACTCAAATAGTCCATATTAAAACTCTGATGGGAAAGCTAGAAATACATATAGTAAAAACTTCTAGGCATCCATATATTTTTAAAAGGAAGTTCTCTTACTCATTTGCACTGTGACTTTTCTTTGTTGGTCCCCAAAGTTGGCAGTAATGCTTGTATTTAGATGATTCTGAGAAATCATGTCATACTTTTGTAAACAGTAGAGAGCAATTTTGCAAAGTTCCCATTGTGGTAACTCAAACAGATATGTGGTGACTAAAGCTACAAGAAATGTTTAATCTGGTGCTTTGAAAATAAAAGATTCCAAATTCTATTAGCTGTTTGTCACTGATTTACAGTATTATATACAACTCAAATTTTTAAAAAATGATGATGTGAGTCTTCAGTTTGATCAAGATCTCTGTTTTTCCCACAGTATTGTGCCTTACAAAGATCAGAAGTAAATTTATGTTTATGCTGCCAGGAAAGTCAGATTTAAGGTCTCGTTTCTCAACTCCAAAGGCCGTGTATTATATCCAAATTTTGAGTTTTTGTTGTTACCCTCCTTAGGAAACCTCATGGGTCCTCTAGTCCAGACTTACAACAGAAATGTCATCTACATGAACTTATCTAATAAGAACAGAGTCTATTTGGATATTAAGGAACTATTGGATAAAATGTTGCCTTATCATAAGCTTCATAACTGCTTCCCAATAGTCCTCATTTTTCCCTCTAAAGCAATTAGCCTTAATGTTTTATTCCTGTACATAATCACCTACAAAATATTTGACATTATCTATTTTGGTGACTGTTAATAATCATATTTGGCTTTCCAGTTTAATGGGAGCAGAAAGAGAGACACAATTGATCTGTATAGGGAAATAAAATATAACCACTTTTGTTTGTTAGCAGGTATTGAAAATTTATTTCATTTTATGATACATGCAAAATTGAAAACAACAGAATCATGGATTCAGAGGTGGAATGAACTTTAGAGATCAGACAAGCCAGGTTTCTACTTTTTCGTAGAATCTCTCTGGAGTATGACTGATGGAAGATATTTCGATTCTGGATTAGAATCCTGACTACACAGAGTGATACATTCCAGTTAGAACAACTTGGATTGCCTTCCAACTTGGGTTGGGCAAGAAGCTTCCTTTCTGACTTTTTTTATATAAAAAAATACAACTTCTGCTTTCTGAGACAGACCAAAGCAAGTCTGTGTCTTCAACAGGATCATTTTTAATCTTTCATGGCAGCTATTACAATGGCTGTTTTTAGTAAAATTTTGATAAATAGGAAAAATCAATATCTGGCTATTTATATTACTGGGATAAAATGATAGTTCTTGTTTGACTCTACATATAGAATTGTGTGTGTATATATGGTTCAAACCTCTTTTTATTTTAAATGAAATAACTGAAACCTTCAGAGATAAGATGACTGGCTAAGAATACTAAGTTGATTGAACCCGACACCTCACTCACCAGACAGTCCAATTCTTATTACCGTGTCTTCAGAAGAAAGTTTGAAATGCATTGTTCAATCAATAATTGCACGCACGCATCTAATCTCTGGGAACTAGCAAAGATTCAAGCAAAACAAAACAAACTACATTGTGAAATCTCAAGTAAAAGAAAATATTGTATAAGAGCACTCCATGAAGGAGACTGAGCTCCAGTCCTGGTTTCTCCATTAACTAGTAGCATAGTACAGTCACACTGCCATGTTGGGCTTTAGTTTTCTTTTCTATGTTGTGCTTGTGTGCTGGATTCTGAGACTGTACGAAGGCCCAGTAGAAAAACATACCACAGAAGTACTGAACAATTTTTTCTCATTGGTAAATAAATTCAACATTTCCCACAAGCTCTAAAATCCAGTGCATGCATCGTATTTTATTCAGTTCTGATATATTTCTTTCTTCAAAATGGAGGTAGTGGCCATTATCAGCTCCCAAATCTTATATAAGCTCTCAGAAGGTATTTATTTATAAAAGAAACTTCAAAGGGAAGATAGAATATAAACACCAAATCTAGAATAAAGCAGTAGTCTACAGTAGACTTTTCTCTCTCTCTCTCTCTCTCTTTATATTCAACTCAATCAGTCTTCATTTGTGTTTTTCATTTAAATGTAACCTAAAATTAATAAATAAAACCATTTAAAACATTAGCCATTGTTATTTTACCACAATTAATGGTAAACTGTGATGTCTAATACACTTTTATTTATTCCAAAGTTTGATTGTGAAATTGTTCAAACCTATAGAAAAAGTAAATGACATGTACATTAGTGATATATTATCTGTCACCATTATATCACAATTAATATTTTATTTCTCTATTTTTAAACTATCCCTATTTCCATTCATCCATGAACAACAATCTCATAAATGTTACTGCCTTCAAATTAAGTTGTAGTATCATTTTTAGAAATATTAAAATGTTGATAAATACTTAAATATCACCAAAATCAAGATATAGGACAGAAGTTGGCAAACTGTGGCCTAGAGGCCAAATCTGGCCCATTGACAACTCTTCTATTTTCAATGCAACACAGTGTTACCCAATCATCAATTGAAAACCCTAAATTATTTACTCTCTGACACTTTACAGAATACATATGATGGTAGTTGTAGATTTTAATAGATGTTCTTTATCAAATCAAGAAATTTTCCCTTCTGCTTATGCTTTGCTGAACATTTTTATCATTAGAAATTCTAAATTTCCCACAAGCTCTAAAATCCAGTACATGCATCATATTTTACATGTTAAATTTTGTCAAATGCATTTTCTGCATTTACTTGTGAAGATATTTTCATTTTTCAATAATCTGCTGTTGATATATTGATTGATTCTTAAATGTTGAAACAACTTTATATACCTAGGAAAATCAGCAATTGTTCATGATTTTTTATCAATGTATATATTACAGTATTTGATATACTAATGTTTGTTGAGGATTTTGTGCATATTCATAAGGTTTCTGAGTTTGTAGTTCAGTTTTCTTTGTGTTATTTTTGTCTGAATTTTATCAGAATAATACTTGCCTCTTAAGTGTTTATTCCCCTTGTATTTTTGTGTTTGATTCACACTGGTATTTCTTCCTTGTATGGTAGAATTCACCATGAAGCAACTGTACCTAAAACTTTGTCAGAAGACTTTTAACTATAAATTCACATTCTTAAATAACTATAGGACAATTCTATATTGTCTTGAATCACATTAGAAGTTTGTATCTTTCAGGAAAAATGTCCAATTCATTTAAGTTGTGAAATTTATGAGTACCAAGCCGTTTATTTTATTATCTTTATAAAATCTATATAATCTTTATTGATGACACTTTTTTCATTTCTGAAATTGATTATGTATATTTCTCTGTTTATTTCTTGACCATAATTCTAGCTAGAATGTTAACAACTTTGGCTATTTCAAATATCTAGATTCAGTTTTTATTGTTTTTTTCTCAAATTCTACATTTTAAAAATCAGTGATTACTGCTGTTATCTTTTTTTATTTTCTTTCTTCTGAATGTTTTGGCCTTAATTGCTTATTTTTTCACAGCATTGTAGTTAAAACTGAGATCACTATTTGAGACACTTATTATTTTCTAGTAAAGCATTTAGACTTATAAATTTCATTCTAACTACAACAATAGCTACATCATAGATTTATTTGGTTGTATTTTTATTTTAAATCAATTCAAAATATTTTGTATTTTATTTTGTTTTTTCATTACCATTTATCCACTCTATGCCCTTTCCCAACTCCACTAATTTCTCTTTGACCAAGAGTTATTAAAGGTATGTTTTTTTAATTGAAAAATACTTGGGCATTTTTCAGATACATTTCATTATTGATTTGTTGTTTATTATGTTGTCATAAAACACACTTTGTGTGGTTTCAACATGTATAAGTATTTGAGGTTTGTCTCAGAGTCCATAACATAGTCTATCTTTGTAAATGTTCCACATGTAGTTGAAAAAAATATGTGTATTCTGCTGTTGTCAAGTTGTTAATAGTGTTATTTAAGACTTCTATATCCTTACTAAATTTCTGCCTACTATGTCCATTGGTTACAGAGAGAAATAAAGTCTCTAACTGTAACTGTACTTTTAGTTTTTATTCCAGTTCTAATAATTATAGTATCTTGCATTATAAGATTATTTGATTAGTTGTATCCATATTTAGGATTGTTCTATCTTCTAGTGAGTTGATCTTTTTATCCTTACTTTATATCCCCTTACATATCTAGTAACATTTCTTCTGAAATATATTTACACATATTAATATAGCCACCGGAGCTTTTTTTTGATTAGTATTTTATGATATCCTTGTTATTTATATTTAACTTATTGATGAATTGTGGTATAGTTGTAATTTGCATTTTTATCTTCTACAACCAACTGTCTTTTAATAATTGTGGTTTAAAGCATACATTTCATTCAATGTAATTATTGATGAGGATGGATTTAAAACCCACTACAGTACTATAATTTTTCTTATTTGTTACATGTGTTTTTTGTTGCATTAAAATTTTCTTTTTCTGCCTGTTCATGGGTAAATTGAGTAGGTTTTATAACTCCATGTTTATTTACATGTCTGGCTCTTTATTAATACATTTAAATATTTAAAGATGTTTTTCTAGGATTATGAAATTTTAATTTATCACATTCTAAATTCAAATACTATTATTTTGTTTTACATGTAGTATAAGAACTTTATGATAGATGTTACAAATATTACTTTCTCATCTTCTTTGTTAATGTTATTATATATTTTAGTTTTACATATGTCGTATGTGTTATAAACCTCAATAAATTGCTATTATTTTTTCTTTAGGCAGTCAATTACATGTTAGAACAATTCGAAGTTATTAAAAATATCTTTTATGTTTATTTTATCTATTTCTGGATATATATTCTCATTTATTTTTATAAATCTAAGCTTCTGTTTAGTATATATCTTTTGCCCAAAAAATATTCCTTAGGCATTTTTTGTAGCATAGGTGTTATGGTAATACACTTGAAGTTTTCATTGTCTAAAAAATGTCTTGTTTACCTTCATTTATTGAACTACTCATTTTGTGTATAGAACTCTGAGTTGATATTTTCCTTTTACTAATTTAGTGATGTCACTCTGCCTTACATAGTTTCAGACAAGTTTGATATCAGTCTTATTTCTTTGTATGCTGTGTATCTTTTATTTCCATGCCATCTCACCCCAATGCCTTCAGTACTTTTTCTTATCTTTTTAAAGAAAGTATGAACATGATGGATCATGCTGTATGAATGTGTTTGTGTTTTGAGTGTATTGATTCCACCTGTGCAGAAGACTGGACAGAAATGCATAGCATTTGTGCTTGAAAATATAAATGAATCTTCTGCTAGAACATTAGTGCAGAAATTTGAGGCAAGGTCGTCAGGAGCTGAGCTGGGTTTGGGTTCTTTGCTGCTACAATTTCAATGCACCATATGCTTCTGCTTAGGGTAGTGTATTGACTACATCCGTGTCCCCCCCAAATTCATATGTTGAAATCCTGGATCTATTGTGCATGTATTCGGGGGTAGGGCTTTTGGGAAGCAATTAGGTTATGAGAGTGGAGCTATCATACATGGGATTTGTGCTCTTATAAGAATAGTCAGAGTGCTGGCTCATGCTTTTTCTGCTATGTGAAGGTACAAAGAAGAGTCAGCAGTCTGCAATATGGAAGAGGGCTCTGATCTTAGACTTGAAGCCTCCAGAACTATGATAAATAAATGTATGCTTTTTATAAGACACCCATTCAATGATACTTTGTTATAGCATTCTGAAATTTTATAGCAGGCGGGGAAGAGGGATATTAGAATTCCTGTTCCATCAGCTTTTGGCTGCTCTGGGTATACCTATTCCTTGAGGGTAGGAGGTCTCTATCCATGCTCTTGCCATTCTTCCAGGGCTTATCAGCTTTTTCACATTGCCTGATATCTGTTGACCTGGTTATGGGGGAGGGGGACAGAAAGGTTTTCTGTTGTCCCAGTCAAGGGAGACTTAGGTAGGCCTATACCTGGTCATTGGGGATGGAGTTTCTCAATGATCCACACCTTCCTTCTCATGGTAGTAAATATTTGCCGCTCATGTGCAGAAATGGTTTCTTGACCTTTCCACTTTGGTAGAAAATCTTTAATGATATTGGTGAAAACCCTAGGCTCAAGACTGTTTCCTATTTTTCCAATAGGGCTAATGTGTTTTGTTCCTTAGGGGACAAGAGCATGCTCTTCCCCTAGAATCAGCTTCTTGAACAGTGAATGGGATCTATGGAAAAGAGTATGCACATGGCTGCAAATTCCCTTGTGTCTGTCTCCCCAAGGGTCTATCCTATTATGCTAGCTTACATGTAGCCTTTAGTTTGTTTAAAACATCTTTCTGAAACCTTCTTACTCCTTTGTATAATGCCAGTGTCTCTTACCCCTCCACTTTGCCACAGGTGACCTAATACTCACATTGTGGTTCTATTTGGAAGAACCTGCTTTTCCTTCAAGTATAGGCTTCTTGGTGTCTTATCTCTTTAATGCATTCATGAAAAGTTATGTTTTTTATAGTTAACTAGGGGCCCGGTGCACAAAAATTTGTGCATTCAGGGCATCCCTCAGCCCGGCTTGTGCCCTTTCGCAGTCTGGGACCCCTCAGGGTATGTTCACCTGCTGGAATGCCTGGCCAGCCTGGGTGAGGAGCTGATGGCTGTTTGTAGACTGGCCAAGCCCCCCAGTGTGGACTCTCACCTCATTGGGGTATGGCAAGCCTGGGTGACGGGCTGAGGGCTTTTTTTGGGCTGCCCACAGTTCCTTCAGGTTTTGGGTCCCTACTGGGGTGTCTGGGCAGCCTGGGTGAGGAGCTCAGAGCTGTTTTCAGGCTGCCCATAGCTCCCATTGACCCAACGTCCCAGCAAGGCTAGCTGGAATCAGGTTTCTGGGGTTTATTTCTCTTCTATAATTAAAACACTTGCTTTGAGCCGAGGCCTAGGCAGGTAATGAAGCCTCTTGTTTGCTTCAGCTCTGTGGCTTCTGTAATTGAAACATTGTTGCTTGAGCAGAGACCCGCCAGCCTAGTCAGGCAGTTGCAATGGAAGCCTCCTGCTTCTTCCAGCTCCGTGGCTGCTGGCCGCCATCTTGGCTGGGTTAATTTGCATACAGCTGCCTTGATTGGCTGGTGGGCGTGGTGTGGCTTGGCTGATGGGCATGACTTGGGTGTCTTGGAGTGATGGTCAGTTTGCATATTACTCTTTTATTAGATTAGATGTAACTTTTCTTGCTTTTAGTGTTAAACAGATGTGAAGCTCTGTGCTACATTTTGACTTTTCAGGCTATCATTTTCTTAAAAGAATTTCATTATTTCATATTAAGGTACTTATGAAATTATATTATTCTTTTAATATTTTCTGATTGTAGATACTTTGATATATCCTTATCATCATTAGGCTATAAAACAGACTTACAAAACTTTATTAAGATTATGAAAATAGAGTAATGACATATAGTGATATTTTAGAATTACTTCTTAGATTGAAATAGACAAAACACATTTCCTATAAAAATATGACCATAATAAAGAAAAGGATTTTTATTTTTGCTGTTGTACCTTTAAAGCTATCACACATTTTAATAAAGTACCAAGAATGTTATAGTTGACTTTTGTCTACACCTGAATGCAAATCTTCAAAGTGCTAATTGCTTACAGAAACACAACAAAGTATCTTGTTTAATGTTATTAAGCTGGATATGTTTAGTAGATACACTGTTTTTTACTTGGGATGAAGAATGTCTTAAAATATTTGTTTACAAATAAATGTTATATTTCCATAAAAATATATAATTAAAGAGAAATTACAGTTTGGTTAAAAATGTCACATTCTTATGAATTTTTCAAGTACTATATAAAAGAAAGTGAAGCTGCCCTAACAGCATTCTTTATAATTACTTGAGAGTCCTGAAATCTATCTGGAACTCAATATTATTACCTCTAGTAATAGATGCTGTATCTAGTATATAACAACATGGTCTCTGATAGCTCCAAGATTTTATGCTTCTTAAATTGTAAATATGTTTTTAGTAATTTGATTGAAAATTACACTGACAATAAACCTCTTTATAATTGCAGGTTTCATATGGGGAGAAATAAAACAAATGTGGGATGGCGGACTTCAAGATTATATCCATGATTGGTGGAATCTAATGGATTTTGTGATGAACTCCTTATATTTAGCAACTATATCCTTGAAAATTGTTGCATTTGTAAAGGTAAATACTGTTTATGTTGTTGTAATGCATAAATTCTGATAAATATTGAATTTATACCTTCAATTGTTATGAATTTTATTAATATTGTTACTTAGAGTATAACTTATCTGTATGCGATATTCATCAGCATATGCCTTTAATGATAGATATGTATAAACTACATAAGTAATGCAGAATTTATAATCATAGAAAATTTTAAAGAACAATTAGAAGTTGTCACCCAATTTTCTTATATCTAAATTGAATGATGCCTCAAAATTATTCACAGTAATTTTTCTTGTTTCTGATCCTATCAATTTCTAATGAAATTGTACCTCAAGCATTTTAAATTTTGGCAAGAATATCTATTTTTATCAGTTATAACTAACTGATAAAATTACATAGAGAAATCAAAATATTACTCTTTCAAACCACTGAAATTATTATTTCATTTTAAACTAACATAGTTTTAGATTATTAGAGCAGAATGTATATATTTTTCTCCTCATGTCATTCAACATGACAGTGCTTGAAATCTCACACACTCATTACCCAAGAATCTATCCATCAATATTATCCCAAATTACATAATTTATGTAAAACAAATTTTGTTCTGTAATGACAATTGGGATTTACTTTGTATTTGAGGGGATGTTTTTCTAATCAAAGTATTGTCATTTCCTCCTTCCTGCCTTTTTAAAAAATATATATATATATTTTATTGATTTTTTGCAAAGAGGAAGGGCGAGGGATAGATAGTTAGAAACATCGATGAGAGAGAAACATCAATCAGCTGCCTGCTGCACACCCCTCACTGGGGATGTGCCCACAACCATGGTACATGCCCTTGACTGGAATCGAACCTGGGACCCTTCAGTCTGCATGCCAATGCTCTATCCACTGAGCTGAACCAGTCAGGGCCTTTCTTTTTTCCTCTTTTCTCTCTCTGTTTTTAAAATTTTGTTTTATTTTATTGTTGACAGTATTACAGATATCTCCCAACCTCCCACTCTTACCCTCTCCTCCCAGCCATTGCTCCACCCCAGGTCTTCATTACAATATTGTGTGTGTCCATTGGTTATGCATATATATGTATACTAGGGGCCTGGTGCACAAAATTCGTGCACGGGGCGGGGGGTGGGGACTGGTTCCTCAACCCAGCCTGCCCCTCTCACAGTGCAGGCAGGCACCATGTGTGTGTGTATGTGTGTGTGTGTCCACTAGGGGCCTGCCCCCAGCTGCACTGCAGAGGCTCAGAGCAGGAGCCCTGTGAGTGTATGTGTGAGTGAGTGTGTGTAGCCCCACTGGCGGCCTGCCCCCAGCAGCATCTGAGGCTTGGAGCAGGTATCTCTCAGGCTCCTGGCCTGCCTGCATGTTGTTCTGTCCCATGAGCTGTGGCCAGGGCTGGGTGCTGCCAGCCAGCGATGCTTGCTTGCTTCCCGATCTCACCACCGGTGACCCAGAAGCAGGCTAAACTGGCTCTCCAACATCCCCGTGGGGTCCCAGATTGTGAGAGCATGCAAGCCAGGCCGAGGGATCCAGGCCTGGCCCCACTTGCCTGCTCCCCAATCAAGCCTTAACTCCTCTGCGATCTCCCCCCTGGTGACCACGAACCACCCGGCTGGCCACAGAGCAGCATGCAGGTGTGGTCTTAACTCTTCTGTGATCTTGCCCCAGTGACCAGGAAGCAGAAACTAGCCCCAGTGACCACGAAGCAGCCAAGCCCCGCCTGTGTGCTGTCCTGTGGCTGGCCAGCCCCCATCTTGGCTGGGTTAATTTGCATGCAGCCGCTTTGATTGGCTGGTGGGTGTGGCTTGGCTAGGGGCGTGGCTTAGGTGTTCCAAAGAAATGGTTAATTTCCATATTAATCTTTTAATAGAGTAGAATAGAAGCCCATTGCAGGAAGATTCCTGCAAGAATAGGGCTTCTTGAGCTGGAGCAAAGCAGAGAAGGGAGCAAAGCTGCCTGCCTCACTTCCTCCCTTCTCTGCTGCCTCAGCTCCCTTCCTTTTCTGCCTCTTTGCTCCCTCCCATCTCCACAGTCTCTGCTGCCTTGCTCCCTCCCTTCTCTGCTGCCTTGCTTCCTCCTGTCTCCACTGCCTAGATCCCTCCCTTCTGTGCTGCTTGGCTCCCTTCTGCAGCACTTGGCTTCCTTCTAGGCTGACTTCAGTCTTCGCTCCATGCCTGTGTGTATAAATTAACCGCTATCTTGGCTGGATTAATTTACATATAGTAACTCTGATTGGCTGGTGAGCATGGCTTAGGTGTCTCAGAGTGATAGTTTATTTGCATATTACTCTTTTATTAGATTAGACTAGGGGCCCGGTGCACAAAAATTTGTGCACTCTGGAGGTTCCTCAGCCCAGCCTGTGCCCTCTCACAGTCTGGGACCCCTCAGGGGATGTCCACCTTCTGGCATGCCTGGGCAGCCTGGGTGAGGCCCTGATGGCTGTTTGTAGGCTGTCCAAGCCCCCCAGTGTGGACCCTCACCCCATTGGGGTGTGGCAACCCTGGGTGATGGGCTGAGGGCTGTTTTCAGGCTGGCCACATCCCCTTCAGGTTTTGGATCCTTACTGGGGTGCTTGGGCAGCCTGGGTGCAGGGCTGAGGGCTGTTTTCAGGCTTTCAGGTTGCCCACAGCTCCCATTGACCCAATGTCCCAGAAGGCTGGCTGGAATCAGGTTTCTGGGGTTTATTTATCTTCTATAATTGAAACACTGTTGCTTTAAGCCAAGGTCTAGGCAGGTAACAAAGCCTCCTGTTTTCTTCAGTTCCGTGGCTTCTATAATTGAAACAGTGTTGCCTTAGTAGAAGCCCAACCAGCCTAGGCAGACAGTTTCCTCCATCGCTGGTGCAATGGAAGCCTCCTGTTTGTTTCAGCTCTGTGGCTTCTATAATTGCAACTATGTTGCCTTGAGCAGAGAGAGACCCAGCTGGCCTAGGCAGACAGTTTACTCCTGGTGCAACGGAAGTCTCCTGTTTGATCTAGTTCTGTGGTGGTTGCATACAGTCGCTCTGATTGGCTGGTGGGCATGGCTTGGCTGGTGGGCGTGGCTTAGGCATCCTGGAGAAATGGTAAATTTCAATATTACTCTTTTATTAGAGTAGATTAGGTTAGATTAGATAGTAGATAGTATTTGTCTCTCCCTGACTCTACTCTGAGATATGTCAGGTATTTTTCCATGCCTCCATGTCTCTAAACTTACTTTGTCTGTCAGTTTATTATGTTCATTAGACTCCACTTATAAGTGAGATCATGTGATATTTGTCTTTCTCTGACTGGTTTATTACACTCAGCATAATACTCTCCAGGTTCATCTAAGCTGACACAAAAGGTAAAAAATCCTTTTATTTTATAGCTGCATAGTATTCCATAGTATAAATGCACCACTACTTTTATATCCACTCATATACTGATGGCCACTTGGGCTGTTTCCAGATATTAGCTATTGTAAAAAATGCTGTTATGAACAAAGGGGTGCATATATTTTTTCTGATTGGTGTTTCAGGATTCTTAAGATATATTTCAAGAAATGGGATCACTGAGTCAAATGGCAGTTCTATTTTTAAATGTTTTTATTTAAAATATATTTTTATTGATTTCAGAGAGGAAAAGAGAGGGAGAGATAGAAACATCAATGATGAGAGAGAATCATTGATCATTGCCTCCTGAACATCCCCTACTGGGGATCGAACCCAAACCCTAGGCATGTGCCCTGGTCGAGAATCAAACCCTGACTTCCTGGTTCATAGGTGAACACTCAACTACTGAACCACATTGGCAAGTTCCATTTTTATTTTTTTGAGGAAACTCTATACTGTTATTCACAGTGGCTGCATCTGTTTGCATTTTCACCATTGGTGTACTAAATGCTCAATACCACTAATCATCAGAGAGATGAAAATTAAAGCAATCTATATTTTAAGAATGGAGACATAATTTGGCAATTTTTCTATTAGTATTGAGGTAAATGCCCTTGAAAACTTTAAGAGAGCAGAAGGTGATGTCTTAACCAAGGAGGTTATGACTCTATCTAGGAATGGCTAGACTGCCCAACCCCTCTTTTCTCTGTAATGATCCTTAAGTCAGTATATCTATAAAATTGTTTGTGACATTGCCACTAAAATGTAACATATCTGCTTTATGTGGCCCCATGCAGTTATAAAATTCTGGTACTACATAATTATAGCAGTATTTCTAAAACTTTCAGGTACATAAGGATAACTTGAAGAGCTTGCAAAAACACAGATTCCTTTTCTTCAACCCCAGAAGTTCTATGTAGAAGTATTAAGGGGAAGCCTAAATTTTCATTTCTACCAAACTCACCAGGTGATGCTGATATAGCTGGTATAAGAGTGACACTTTGAATAGTACTGGGTTGTATAAATCTACTCAACAGCTCATAGAAGTATGACATTGATTTAAAAATGGATCTCTCTCATATGCCAGTATTAATATTTATACAAACGTATTAATATATTATATATATTATAATAGTGTATATATTTTTGCATGTAAGAATTCTGTATTCTACAAAGCTATAAATTAATGGATGCTTGCAAATTTTTTTTGCCTCAATGCTTTTAGATATAAGATTTTAATTTTATTTTAAATTCTTCATGTGCAACATCTATTTCAATATTAAAATATAAATATTGTTTTTAATACTACACCAATGGAAAATTGATGTTTAAAATTTTACTCAACTATCCCAACTGATGAAGAAAGAGAAGAGGTAGTAAAAGGGGAGATGGAAAAATACACCGAAATTACCTCAGATAATGATATAAATAACATGGAATCTTCAGAAATATGTAGCTTATTACTTTGGTCATAAGAGTTCAGCTATGATCTTAAATACAAATTATGAATTGTTCTTTCTGAATGGTAGTTTGTGTGACTGTGACTTGAGTTGCATTGGTAACAGTTAATGGCATACAATTTACCATCAAGACTCCTGGGATCAGTTCTTTCCTCCATTAATTACTAGTTATTTGAACTTGAATCTCTTTTTTTTTCACTTTCTTCTGACTCATCTATTAAATAGAAAGAATACCAATGTCTACCTTATTTTGTTGGTATGAGAAGTAACTGAGTTGACATATTTAACACGCCTGTTAAAGAGTAATTGCTCATTATTAGCTTTTCGTTTTTCTTTCTTTTTTTTTTACTCCTATCTCCTCCTCCTTCTTTGTATAGTGAGCTCACTAAACTTGCCTTTTGTGGTCTTAATTACACATCCTCATTTGCTTTATTTTGGTTAAAAAGTGGTTTGAACTCTAGATTCACACTTACCTTTATCATATGCAATTTGTGTGATTTGAGGCAAGTTATTTAATGTAAGCCTCAATTTTATTATGTGTTAAATGGTAGTAATAATTAAAAGAACACCTATTTGGGAGTCTATGATGTCATGCTTACTTGTTGACTCACGCTTCTTTATTTTGTTGATTTGAAAGAGAGAGAGAGGTTGAATTTTGTTGTTCCACTTGTTTATGCATTCATTGGTTACTTCTTGTATGTGCCCGCATCCTTGGCATATGGAGATGATTCCCTAACCAACTAAACTGCCCTGGACTCACCCATTCTTGCCTTCTTTTGTTCTATCATTCAATTTTTCATGCAAATTTTTAATAACTTATAAGTTATTTCAGGAAAAGTGCCTTATTTATGTACAAAAATAGATTCTGCTAATAGTAAGAGAAACAGCTTTTATATGAAACAATCAATAAGTATTTGTAGGGCACACTTGGAAACCAGCTGTTGATCTAGTTGCTAAAAACGCAAAGATACCATAGGTCTAGTCTATACTTTTAAGTAGTTCACATCCAGATGTAGGAAAGAGAGATAAGGATCTTACATGTTATAAGATCTATATCAGGGGCTATGATAGCATCAAGGAAGGAGCCAAACTTTACTGGCATTATTCTGGAATTATACAAAGGACAAAATGAGTGGGCAACTACCATGTTCATGAAGATACATGAACATTCCAGAGAGAAAAGACACAATATGCAAAGTCTATGTGTATAAGGGAGGTCAATATCAATGAGAGATCACCCAGGAAATGGAAGCAAGAAAAGAATGGAAAGGACTTACCACATCCTGCTATAGAATGTGGATTCCCCCTCCCCCATAAATAAAAAGAAATAATTAAAGAGAATAAAACAGAAAGTAAGGCAAATGATGATGAACCCTGAAGTAGAGCAATAGACATGGAGGATGCTAATAGAAGGTTGGATTTGAAAAAAGAAAAGAAGGTAAGAAGCACAATATAAGAGACATATTAGTTATGAAGTGTGTGAAATCATTCTGATGCTGCAACCTAGTAAAAACAGTTTACCTATTATGGGGCAAGCAAAATTACCACAGAGTTAGAACTGGGTTCTCTGATGGGATAGTACTGGTTTTACCTCCTGTCTGATAGTACTTAAATGGTAGAGAAAATCCAGCCCTAGAACTTTTTGGCCAAGCAGTGGATACAGACAAAAACATCAATAGCCAACAGTAAGGGAAACCTTTCTGTGATTGCCTGTTTAAGAGGAGAACCTTTTATAATAGGCCTGGCAGAAGAACCACACTTGCTTAATTGCTTCATCCTTTTTGAATTCATCTACTTGGAGGGTTTTGTTTTGTTGTTGTTCTAACCAAAGCCATGTCTGGGCTTCAGTCCACACTTAATATGAGTACTGCCTATATCACTTTCTATCTGTGTGATTTGGGGCAAGTTATTTAATCTATGCCTCAATTTTATTTTATCTGTAAAATGACACTAATAATTAAGTCCCATAGAACGTGAAGATTACATTAATAAACACATTTGTTGTCTATGAATAAAGCTTAATATAAACACTTGCTAGTTCTTTTTTAAGTTTTATGTATAATATGATATACATAATGGCATTATATTGTACAGACAAAGACAGAGCACAGAAGTATATGTGACCTCAGTATTCTTATGCTAACATGCAAGGCTTCATGGTGCTTCCTTAAAAACCTTGGTTAATTTTCATTACTTATGGATGCAGCTTTGAAAAAAAATGCTCCTAATTATTAAATGAGAAGATTTGTTAATCATATCCTCTTCTTGCTGTGTATGAAATACCATTTAATCCAGAGCTTATTTATCCCTGGGTACAACTGAATTACTTTAGCTTCATTAGGTCTGGTTTTCTCCCTTGCCATATGTACAACTTATCTCATATTTACCTTCAGTCATTTGGCAAAAATGATTACATTTCTACATTATTTCCATTGTGTAATCTAAGTAATAGTTTAAAAAATAAAAATAATATAAATAGGAACATTTATTTAAACAATCATAATAGATTTTTTTCATAGCACTATTCTAAATAGTTGTGAACATATATCTCATGGATCCCTCCTATTTTACCAGCTAATAATAAGGCAATATTGTTGTTTACATTTTGCAACTGCTGTAACTGTATTGTACTCTCCAAGTTATAGGGTTTTCTAAATATTCTTTAGTTTTATTATAGAGAGCTATAGTAATTTGAATCCCAATTGCTTAATCTAGTACTATCCACCACAGGAAAAAACAAAACAAAACAAAACATATGCCTTCCTAATCTCTTTTACTACTTAATTATCTAACCAACTTGTAGAAAGGAAAATATTATCACCTTGTAAATAAGATATGAAAACCAGTATAATTTTCTATTTAATCTCATATGACAAAGATTTTCATTTTACATCAATTTAATGTTTACTCATTTTGATTAATTATGTGACATATATAAATACACATCAGTGTCTGTAGAGGATATAAAAATAATCTAACATATATTTTCCTGTAGTCAAGGAATTTATGACCCAATGTTATGATTCAATATATCTTCCTTTCTTAACACTTCTGCTGGGTCCAACTTCCTTTCAGACTTGGCTCCAACTTCTTCTCAGATTATGTTTTCCCATTATATTAAGATTCTCACATTTTTACAAACTTTGCTTTTGAATATGTCTTATGATTTTCTCCCTCAAATGTTTTTAAGCTCCTACTATATGAGCCCAGCACATGAAATTATTAGACAAAGCTCCCTGTATGGAAAACTGTCAAGTAATCTAAGAGTGAATAATATATAATAATCTATTATATAGGTCTACAAAAGGGAAATTATCTTTAAAAGAATCTGAATAGAAATAAATGCTTAGGGAAGAACAAAACAAAATAGCAGGATTAAACTGGAAAACAAATACTTGAGAGAAAGAAGAAAGCAGGAATTGATGGTCCTGGATAGGATATGGGTGTTCAGGGTAGCTCTTGATTTTGTTCTGTCAAGGCTTATTCTACAATATAGAGTGACCACTCTGGTCTGCAGAATGCTAGTTTTGAGTCATTTTGGTGAGAATGTGAGGGTAATTTGGGGAATTACCAGTACTAAATGTTGAGTAACAGCATTAGGTATCTAACTGGGGACAAGTGGCAGGTCAATCTTAAGAGGAAGTCAGGACCCAGATTCGATAGTCTTTATGTGCCATGTTGGGAAATTGACATTTCATTTCAAATATAATTTAGAGTCATTGAAGATTTAAACAATATGTGAGAGGGTATCACTGGCTCTTTAAACAGATAATTTTAGAGGAAATAGATGATTGTAGAGATAAACTTTGAGTCAGGGTGAGCAGTTAAGATGCTATTATAATAATTTCTGAGGGAAATAGAAAAACGTTTTAAGACAGTGAGGATACTAATGAGAAGGATTAAGCAACATATACAAGATTTAGGTTTACAGGCTGGGAATTTGGAAAGGAAGACTCAAGGATAAAACTCAAATTCTGCCTTGGACAATTTACTGCCATACACTAAGATCAGAAAAAAAAAATGGAGAAAGAGTTTGAGGATGAAAAGATTATGAGTTCCAATACTGGCCTCTGAGCTTGAAATGCCCATGAGATGTCCAAATGGAAAGGTCAACAAGACATTAGAATATAAAATATAAATGTAAGGTAAGGAGAATGGGCTAGAGATG